>CM061143.1:10712349-10964849 GCA_030710495.1 Labroides dimidiatus | reverse complement strand
TCATTTTTAGCAAAAAGGTGAGCAGATTTCCCCTCAGCCATGCATGACCTCAAGCCATGTGTTTGTTGTGAACGGACAGCTAGCCATAATGTTTGTTTCCTAGATATGTGCTAATGACACAAGCTGACTCATCCTATCGCCAGTCTGCTCATGCAGGATAAATATTAGTTATTCTGCAAACAGACACACTCATAATGCAGATGGTTTCATTTGTCTGTGATAAAATGAACGGGGATACTAACAAAGACAATAAAGAAAAGAACTTTTTTATATTCACAGTAAGAATTTTAAATCAATTTCACCACATCTCCAGACTCGCTGGCTTCAATTAAACTCCCAGAAGCACAGAAAACTCAATAAATGCAGTCTAGACTCAATGTGACAACACAACACCCTCTTTTTACATAGATGCATCACAATGATCAAAATTCGCTGCTTCCTTTTCTTATTATTGAAAAATCAGTTCACAGTCCAGGAGTTAAGATAAGACAGTCGCTGATGTTGTTCCTTTTCTGCCGAGAAGGAAAAAATAAGAATGGCACCATGAGTGTTTGCCAAGTTTCTCTCTTCCAAATAAATCTTTAGAACAATAAGAAACCTCTCAGTAGCTACATCTCTGCAAGAAGATAGACTGCCTGGCAAGGTGAGATGTTGTTCTGTTTGTCTGTTTCATTGTTTTGTTTTTCACTTATTCAGGCAGTCAGTGAAATGAAACTGTAATGTGGCGATGCAAAACAAGAGGAAACACTGAGATTTAGTCCAAGATTATCACACACTTGCTGATTTTCAACAACAGTATGACCTTGAATGTCATATTACTTTCATTAAATAGATACAAGCTGCATGTGGTGGTAAACAGTAAATAACAACAACAATTTTTTATAGAATTATTCTTATATTATATCTTCACTAACACAACTCCTTTACTTGAACCTCATTAGAACCTGGCCGTTGGCAAGGTATCATTGGCAAGACCCATTACATCACAGCAGTGCGTTGAAGGCTGTCCCATTTTAAAGGCTCCCCCAAAATGCGGCGAACGAATGCGGCCTCCCTTTCAGGTGCTGCAAAGGACAGATTTGATGTATCCTTCCTAGCTTCCTAGTAGATGATGACACAGCCGAACTCCAGGAAGACTTCTTTTTAAAGCCAGTTGTGAATGGTTTCTGGCAACAACTATGTGATTTTATTTCTGAAAAGACTGAAGATTTTGTTGACTGTTGAAAAGTGGTTTTTTTTGGGGGGGGCTCTTTGTAAGTAATATACAGAGGTCTTCTTGCATAATAAATCTTCTAAATATGGCAAAGTTCCATGTTCATAAATGTAAATTCTCAAGAACAAAAATTCCTTTATTGTTTGATTTATGTGACGTTAGTAATGTAAGCCTGATGGATGAAGGTGGTGCTGCGTGGCATCAAGAGTGACAAACAGGAAATGCTCCATAGACCAGACTTCTCCATTTGGTTTGGCCCATAGACCGTATATAGAATGGACAGCGTGGCTCCGCCTTTTACCATTGTACGGTTTTGAAGCCAAAAAAAACTGTCACAGGAGCCGCCATTGGCCACTATTGTGCAGCCAGAGTCTGCACAGTGGAGACTTTCAAGGAACTCTGGGAAAATCTGAGTGGAAGCGGGTGACAAAAATAATATTTTTTTTTCTTTCAACAGTCTAAACTCTTTACTGTCCTTCCTGATGTATTTTATTCTTCCCGGAAAAACTACACAAGAACCGCAGCTGTCAATCATTATTAAACGAGACATAAAACCCTGTTTTTAACCTCTGATAACCAATGAAAAAGAAACATTTCAGAAAAAAAAGACTTGAACAGAATGCAGCCCAATAATATCTAAATATCAACGCAGCAGACGGATATGAGAAATGTTTCTATGAGGTGTAATAATTTTATAAAGTTTGACCACATCCCACCCGGAATGAATAGAGGGGCTGAGTATTTGACTTGTACTGCAGCCAGCCAGCAGAGGGGGCAGTTTTTGTGGTGACCTCAGTTTGAGCCGAGATGACGTGCATTTTTTTTGTACAGTCTATGGTTTGGCATTTGCAGTCTACGCATGCGTCACGTTGGCTGGTCATCAAAACAGTTAATTTAGAACCCATATATATATATATATATATATATATATATATATATATATATATATATATATATATATATATATATATATATATATATATATATATATACACACACACAAATCTATATAAGTGAAATAGAATCTATTCTAGTACTTTTTTGTTACAGCTTTGTTGCTCTTGTTGTGGTGTTTTGAAAATGTTTCTGGGTCTGAATGTCTTTAGAAAATATAAGAAAGATGTATCAGACTGAAGTATTTTAAGTGCTTGCTGTTCTCGTGAGAAAAACAAAAAAATGCTAAATTTTTTATTGTTTCATTGCATGTAAAGATGAGGTGATGAAAAATCACCCAGTGCTTGAAAACCATGCCATGAAATGAGAAAAGGACGATAATGGCTCTCTGATGGTGTGTCTGAACATCCTTTATTACATTTCCAGCGACTGTCTGGAGAATGAGTAACCGTGTCAAGACAACACTTTCTCTGCAGAGGCTTTGAGTCTGTGTGTAAGTCTTTCTCTGCTGCTGTCACTGCTGTTGCTGCTGTCCCCTGGTTTAATAACTTCAGTAGCCTTTCACTTATAAGGCTGTATGATTCCTTGAGGGACTCCAATTGATCAGTCAGTAGTGGGCTCTAACATCTTGGCAGCCAGATGAATGGTACTGACATGGACTTCATCTAAACCACTAAAGCATACACTGGGGGATTGTGAGAGCCCACTCATCTGTTTCTATATATTCTTTCTCTCTAAAGATCATCTTCTGTGAGTCAAAGATTAAAAAGTAAGTGAAAATCTGCCAACAGGATGGAAGAAAACCGGCCTATGAGAATAAAGACAGATGAGCAAGCAAAACTCACTTTTTTGTCTGGAAGCCGTGTTGTGCAGCAGGGTTATGGTTTGCTAGTGAAAGGGTGTAGCTTCTGCCAGTGGGAAAATAATCTGCTAAACAGAACGCACACAGCTTTAAGAACGCCTACAATATTTTTCAACTATGACTTTACTCTATGGATATTTTACTGTTACTTAATGGCTTTTTATTGGCTAGCATTTTTTTATTTGGGCTAGGGTAAGGGTTAGGGTAAGGGTTAAGGGATTGGTGTTATGCCTCAAATACACCAGATGCTTCTGCAGTCCGACTCTGCTCTGTGGCATGTTGACTGTGTTCGTCTAATCACTGAGTGTTCATTCCAGCAAGCTACATGACTGACAGACAGCTGGAGTTACAAGACAAGTTCACCTGGCCTGGCTCCTCCCATGATGTCCATTTGTTGATGTCGAGCCAAATATGATCTGGTTTTGACACAGTTTGTTTTATTTTGAAAGTCAAAGGCTCTTGTGAGGTAGTTTCCATGCACTACTTCCTGTCCCACTCAATCTTCCCTGTGGTGAATTGATGTGTTACAGCTCTTACAGCTCTGGTATTGTGTAGAAATAGGATTGTTGTGTATAACCTCCTGGACCAGGTATGCAGTCTGACAGAATGGAAACTTATTGGATCCTGTGCCAGTGACAAAGGAGCAGAGCCAGAGTGGAGACACATCTGGTGCATTACAGCTGTTTGTAAGGGTTAGCAGGTTAGGGTCAAGGTCATCAGAATTCTATTTTTTTCCCCTTAGCTTTTATAAAATAACTGGTGTTCTGTGGTATTTATCTCTGTTTTGTTTATTTTTGTTTGTTTTATTTGACTTAAATGTTTATAAAATCATACTTATTAGACACCAATGAAGTATATAATATATTTATTCTATTTGCTCAGGTAGTCCTGAAAAAAACAAACAAAATAACAAACAAACAAACAAAAACAGATGCGTTCAACTAGGTTGTAATTGAAAGGGTTGAACAATCATATCAGGTGGGCCAAAAAATAGAAAAAAAGCAACATGAACCCTAAGGGAAAATGTCAGATAAATGATTTTGTCTGAATTCTTAGTGTGGTACTTCTCTAATATTTCTTTTGCCCCCACTATCTGCTTTGTCTGAAGGTCTAGATCTCAGAGAAAACTACCCCAAATGATGTTCTTGTGTCAAAAGACTCACTTAGTCCTACAGCTCTGTGCAGTTCGCTACAGTTTTTCATTTCCTTGTGACTAAGATGAGATGCAGTGAGGGCAGACAGAGAAAGTTCTTACTTATTTCATAGCTCATGTCTAACTTGCTTCCGGGTATGGGCTAGCAATGAGCAGCTCATTTCTAATGAAATATATTGAAACTGTTGTTGGAGTTAATCCACAAACATCCTTAGATTTTTTTTTATTTATCTTTTTTTTTTTTATAAAAAGCAGCAAATTTGAAGCAGTAGTAACAGATTTATATGTACAGATTTGATACCTCTGTTTCTTTACTTCTTAACAAATAATCATTATACTTCTTTGTTATCTTGATTGCTGAAGAGTTAAAGACTTTTACTGAAATGCAATTGCCTCTCTCGAGACGGTAAAAATACACTGCACGTGGCACAATGGTGAAGAAAAGGAAGATATTTTGCTCTAAATCAATACATAATGGCTCACTTCAACATGAGCAAACAACACTTGTGCACAGAGATAACATTTGCTTGACTGTGCGGTTTATGGAGCATTTAACCCTTTGTTTATTCTCTGTGAATTGCACACACAGATTCAACTATGTAATCTTTAAGGAATTAGGCCCCAAATTTGCAGTCCATTAAACACAGCAATGTGACGGATATTGATGAATGGTGGGAAAGATAATGAAGAAATGATTCTTTGAGGCTCTATTCAGGTCAGCCTTTTAATGAGGAAAATTAAAGAGCTGAGCACACAGCTCGGAAGAAACAGTGAAATGCCCCT
This sequence comes from Labroides dimidiatus, assembly GCA_030710495.1. Classification (NCBI taxonomy): domain Eukaryota; kingdom Metazoa; phylum Chordata; class Actinopteri; order Labriformes; family Labridae; genus Labroides; species Labroides dimidiatus. The sequence goes on along the minus strand of CM061143.1, from coordinate 10,959,944 downwards.
TTACTCTTACCTCCAGCTTCAGGCTGTCACTCAAATGTTGGTTTGTTTCCTGGGTCCTGTCGGCTTGATAGCAACTGAGCAGGTTTACAGCTCAGCAGAGATTTTTGAATATGTTAATCCCATTAAACCCCAGTCTGTGGAGGGTTTTCACTACATTTCCCAGCAGGCAGGTGAACAAATATGTCATTAACCAACACCTCAGTCTGTGTCTTTGTTTTTGCAGCCACATGGACAGCTTTTTTAATGCTGCCAGTTGAATTGTGTTACCTGGAACTATTTTTAATACCCTCTCACGCTCCTCTAATGAGTGCTTTGGCTGTGTGAGACTGGCAGCTTTAGCACCACCGGCTGAGTTTTACCTGAAAAATATACAGCAGGTGTTTTTTTTAGACGCTTTTGAGTGGACTCAGATGGGTTATCAGCATCAGGAGCAAACAGTATGATTTGATTCATTATTAATTCATGGATTGTCTTCATTGGTTGGCCTAAAACCTCTGTTTTTATAGCTACTGCTGTTTCTGCGGTCTGGGCCTGTGGCCAGGACATGACTCTGTTTTCACTGTTTTGATCTGCCTCGGTATTTTACCGGCTGAAAAAGGCCGGCTGGTGGCTCGCTCCATGAGGCCAGATTGAAACAGAAAATGCACTCTGTATATTTTGCTCTCTGTCCCTCTGTGGTGAATAGCCTGTGGAAGCTGGACTTGTTGCTTCATGCCTCAATGGATAAAGAAGTTTGTTGCCTGTCAGGCTGAGACATCTGTTCATGTCAACAAGGAGGTCAAGAAAAAACACCTGATTTGATGTTAATTCAGCCGGACAGCTCGAAGAACTCACTTTCTGCCTTCTGTGATTTGTTACTGAAGTCTGTCAAGTGCACTTGTTTGATTTGATCTCTGCGTTTCACATGACCGGGTTGATGAGCAGTGTGTACTCTACAGGTGACAAACTACTGTGTGATCTCTTTAAGCATTAAAGCATTTAAGATCTTATGTTCTTCAGTAATTATGTTTCTCCTTTCTTCCTTGTTGTGGCGCCCTCGGTAGTTTGAGGATGTTCTGGTTTGTAAACAGCTGATAACAGTATAAATCTTGTCTCTGGTTCACTGCTTCTTATTGATCCCTTTGCTTTTCAACACAGTCATTAAAGAAGAAATCAGGTTGTACGTCTGCTTTACCTTTAGCGGTATACCTTATCCTCAGTAAAACCCTGTGTGTAGTTATATCAGAGGTCATTAAGATTCAGATGGGTTTGAACCTATTGGAAGAGAAAATAAAAATAGGTCCATCATTCAGATGTCATTATGGCTTTTAAACTGTTCATAAACGTATTCAGTTACAAAGCTAACTTTAGCACCACTGACTTTAAACTTTGTGAACAAAACAAAGTAAAACCCATTCAAACATAGGTTAAAAACATAACTCTGTTCTTGCAGTGAGATTGCAATGTGAGAACTGTTCTTCTCTATTGCAAAATATGAATATTTTGCATGTATAATTATAATTGTCCTATTGTGACAGATGTCTTCAGGATGTCTGGTTGGAAGTATTTGGGTGTTGTTCATAAAATGAGCACCCATCCTTCCACTCGGTTCAAGAGCTGTCTGTTCTTGGACAGGCACAGCATGTATCGTCTGACTCTTCTCAAATTCTTCTCTCAAACTTTCATCTTGTATCATCTGGTGAGTCATACAGAGCTCCAAAATCAGATCTAACCATTTTAAAAAGTAATTTTCACCTCGATCAATAAAGGCGTTAAATGATGTTCCATGGGACTGTGGGATTTTTCTAAGGCTTCAGTGTGATGTAATTTCTTTCACTTGATCCGTCTTGTATTATGCAGATGATGGGTGATGTGCAAGAAATGTTTTTCGTTGTACTGGTATCTGCTTCCCTGGTTAGATGATTGATTATTGTCCCTGTTTATAATTTTACTGGTATTTTCTGACTCTGCAACAAAGGTTCAGTGCAGGGGTCCAAGATGGAAACAAATACGTAAGTGGATTGGATCACATCTCATCAGACTCCAACGTACCGTATTGTACTGTATCTCACTGTATCCCACTGTATCCCACTGTATCGTACTGTATCACATCTCATTGTACCATCACATATCATATTGTATCATGCCATACCGTATTCTATCACATTGTATCCTATCATATTGTACCATACCATGATGAGCATGGGACGACCATGCTGATCATGATCATTTTGGATCTGAACGCATATCTCAACCTACTGTACCACAAAGTGACACATTTTAATGTATTGTACTGTTCCACTGTTCCATTTAACGTATAGTCTCAGATTGTAACATCATATTTTATAGTATCATTGTATCATATCGTCACTTACTCCGCTGCACAGAATTGTACCATGCTGTATCAAATTTTTACCATCATTTCATGTATTTTTATTTTGTTTCATCATGCTTCTATCTTTATATCTCTTTGTATTGTTATCCATTAAATCATTCAGTGTTGTAGCTTTGTGAATGGTATTATCACATTACGTTGTACCTTATCCTGTTGCAACATATTGCTTCCTGTAATGCCTGAACATATTCATGGCCTTCATTTTCATTTAAATAATGATAGGTTGAACCAGATTACATTCAGTTCATGATCAAGTGTTCCACCAGTTACTGAAGATGAGAAGTAAGCTAACAGGCTGTTTCTGTGTTCGAACTGAAGCTAGCAGAAGCAGCCTGTTTGCTTAGCTGCACTTGGACACTCGAGACAGGAGGTTGCAGTTAGCATGGCCATCCTACAGTCAGCCAGAGTTGAGGCTCTATGTTGTTTGTATGCTGTGAGACTTTCAGTGGATGGACTTTTTAACTTCCTGTTTGTTGACTGGGCTCTTCTTGGTGATGGTGAGTCACAGCAGTTTGCTTTGAAAACATATTGACCGAAATATATTCAGAGTGAAACCCTTTTTCTGATTTCTCTGGGCTTGTCATCTATGTCATCTGTCTGCTGTTACAAAGTGTTGATTGGGTTTTGCAGTTTGTGTGTTTGTACTTGCTTATTCTGTTTCACTTTTTTTATCGAGTACAGTATGACAGTATTGATTAAGAATCTTCATAAAGTTCACTCTGCTCAACAGCAAAAAGGGGCTGAGGAGATTTAGTGAAGGTGAGTTTAATGAGAGCTTTGTGCTGTAAAATAGTGTCTTTTTAATAAGAGGGATTGTCTTACACTTTTAGTTTATGGTCCTGACGTTTTGGAATCTGACTCAGCAAACGATACACACTTTTATTAAGCCACATAGAATATTATTGTAAAATGAGTCTTTGTTGATAGATATCTTGTCTGCAGGCAGATATAGACTTTGTTGTAAATATATAAAAAGGAGTACAAAGAAAATTACTCTGTTCCAGGAATCTTTAAATAATTTCACCCCAATGACACCTTTTAATACTTATTTTCAGACTTTTAAGACATCACGATGAAAAGGATACTTCCTTTGCTTTTCAGTGACAGGAGAAACTTCCCGTGTGATGTAAAGCTCAGTTAGTGTATCTGATTACAGCTTGCCGCGGCCGGTGAAGCCTCCCTGTCAGTATTACAATGAAAGCTGTGCCTCTGATGTTCATCTATCCCCTGTTGTGCTCCTCTTACTGTATCTTGTGCTTGACTGGCCATGTGAGGCTCATACAGCCACTTGTGCTGACAGGTGGAGTGGTGTGTTGTTCTTGATGCCTCCCCGCCTGCCTGTTGGATCAATTGTTTGATTGCTGTTCCAGCTAAAAGGAACCTGTGGCTCGGTTCAAACCTGTATTATTAGTTCTTTGATAAGTACAACAGGAGAGCACTTCACCCAGGGACTGGCAACAAGTTTTAAACAGACTGAGAGAACAGATATGCTCCATAAGGTTTGGTCTCAGTGGGAAGTTCCCAGGGGATTTTTTTATGGGGACTGGAACCAGATTTATTTAAACTACAGCAAAAATTTCAAGCTATTTTAATGGTTATGAAAAATATGCAACATATCTTTGAAGATATTGGCTTAACAAAACAAATTATTCATAACAGGTAGCCTACATGTGATTTTTAAACTGACTTCGGAGCTGACTCTCTCTCTGGCAGAGAGACATCAACCAGCTCTACATGATGACATCTAGACAAAATCAACTTTAGAAAGTCAGACAAGCCTGAAAAAAAGATCTGACTGACCCAAATAAATACATAAATGTTTGCTATTAACTGTGAAGGTTCAACTTAAGAAAAACTACATGTATAACTCCATAAAACATCCTCTGAAATATAACACCAATAATACAAAAGATGCTTTCCAACTACAGGAAGGAGCCAAGAAACTACATGACAGCAGGAACCAGGGTCTAAATTTAGTTTTTGGGTAATAAAGATACTCTCTGTTACAGCCCTGCCTAATGGGGAGTAGTACTTTCCAGATGTCCAGGAACTTTGGGAGATGGGGCCTATGAGCTGTGTGTCTCTGATTGTTGGAGCACCCACAGTGTTTTTATTTCCCCCTCTGTTTACAATAACATCACACACAGCTGTGATTGACTTGGTTTAATAACTCCTCAACAAACGCAGTGGCGTGGCGTGGGGATTTTTTTTGAGGAAGCCAAGTGAGACAAAGCCTCTAATCTGTATGTTTTATAGGGAGTTGTGTATATAAAAGACTATGTTGCAGCTTGTATATCGCTATTTCATGTAATGGAATGACCAGTTAAAAGCGTCCAGAGAGCGCTCATTTTACGTACACACACTTGTTATGTAACAGACACTTTGAACACGGCCCCCCCCAGTCACTCATTCACACACATTGTCCTCTTGACTTAGCTTAAACATCTCCCTCCTTTTCATTCAGCGGCTCGATGATGACGACACTGTGATTTGATTGGTTTGAGGCCAAAGACAGGGTGGCTTCCCTTGACACAGTCTTGACTAATCACAGATGAGCAGTGTCATGACGACAGCCTCATCTGATTGGTTAATCATTCTTGATTTTTTTCACAACAACAATGCGGACAACAGTGTGCAATACCGTATTTTCACCACTCATTCGCCACATAACATTTAGGAGGGCGCTGTTGTACACATTGTAAAATGCTCAATAAGTAGAGGAGAGAAATAAGGAAGAGATGACAGTGACAGAACACAGAATTATCGAAACTGTTAAAAGGAGTATTTTTATTAAGCATGGCTTCCCTTGGCCTCCGGGAGAAAACGCCACTGAACAAACGTCTTCTTTGAGCCTGGTAGTGTGAATGTGTCACTGTCAGCTTCTGGTGTTACAGTTGAAAGAGTGATCCTGTAAACTGGAGACCTTCAGCTGAATGTGTAAGTGGAGATCAAGTTCAACAGCTGTTGACACACAGAAGTCTTCTGGAATAAATCCAATTTTTGTTTTGTATACATTAGTGTCAAAAATCTTGCATCCAGCTTAAAATTGTGAATTAGCATGCTTGTTTTTGAAGCCTAACATGGGTCAATCTCTGCCATTTTCATGCTTTGGATGGCATAGTTGTCTGGTGTTTCACAGATCTAAGCTGTTTGTTTTTTTTGTTGTTATTTTTTTCTTTCTTTTTTTTGTTTTTTAGGGGGGGTCTGCTTTTAATGAAAGAGGACAATACAGTGAATAGAGTAGGAAAAGGGTGAGTCAACATATCCATTTGCAGTGCATTAATACATGATCAAAACCAGCACAAACTACATCCATGCAAGGGTTAGGGTTAGGGTTAGGGTTAAGGTTAAGGTTAGGGTAACTGTGGTGCTGCACATTAGGATGATGGCCCGTCTTAGCCTTGTAATGTGTCATTTTGTGGCATTTATTTCCTAGGAATGTTTTACCAGGAGATAAAAGTTCCTGTTTTGGAAATTTACTACAAATTTAGCTAGCCAACAAGGTGAGACAAGAGCCTGATGCTGAGTGATGAGTAAGAAAGCTATGTTTATAGTTCTATTTATAAACTGTGATGGTCATTTATTTTATTTTGATGAACAAAAGTGCAGTATCATCTTCAAACTGAAGAAATCTGATCTTATTTTAATACTGGTATCAGATCAGTATGAGTATCGGCCAAGGTATTGATGGACCAAAAAGGAACAAAAAGTTAGCTTGGTGCATACGCCCTTTTTTCTTTCATTACAGAGATCAAACTCAAGAATCACATTTATCCTGTCTGATACCATTTTCCTGAAAAGAGGGTTACATCGAGTGTGTGTTACGGTTATGATAATCTGAGAGTTAGACACTGTCATTCATGCCCAGTCATCGTTCATGTGCTGTCGATTTGTCATGTTTGCCAAACAGTTTCCCCCAAGTTTACCTTTCATGTAAAACCTCTAAATATAGACCTTGTTGTTGAGCAGACTTTGTCGACCACTTGAATCCCTTCATCGTGTTTTACACCAGCTGTCACAACACACCTGTCACATGTTACACCACCTCTGCAGGGAGCTGACAGGGAAAAATATGTACCGACGCAGAGAGGAACATTGATTTGAAGCACAGAGCGGAAAGCCTGTATTATGTTCAGTGACAACACTAATAAGTGAGAGCAGGAGTTTTAAACCAACTGGTCTAAAATGTGGATTGGGGTGAACTGATTGGTAAAGTTACATCACTAAATCACTAAAGACGGAGGTTTTATAAGTCTGATTCCGTCTAATTGCTTGTTAAACTGATGTCGGTTTAATCTGATATGGAAGGAGAGAATAGGTTGAGTTTTCACTGAAACCTGTGTTCAGATTCTGTTTGCATATCCGTGTTTATCAATCAGCGATCAATGAATCTGATTGTAGAGTGGAGTGCTCTGCTCCAGAGTGGTATCGATCTGCTGGAGGGTTGGGCTTTCTGCCAGTTCTCATTAGTGGTCTCTGTCCTTTCACCTTTCTGCTCTTCTCATCTCTCCCTCTTGCTGATGCGAGGGGCCCGCTGATTCAAACTGATGACAGTCCTAAGTGCTGTAATAGAAATGTATTGATCACAGGTGTTGTGAGTCATTTACACGACTGCCTGGATACACACAGAGAAAAGACAACCAGGCGGCCTTTCTCCCACATGTATGTGGAACACCACATGCCTCTCAAACACAGCTGCTCCCTCCGAAGCTGCATTAAGAGCAGGTTTGTGGTGAGAAGAGGGCGACAGGGTGACCCTGTGGTTAGACAAACCATTTAACAACCAAGAGAATCAAAGGTTCAACCGTCCTCTCCTTCATTGTCAAAGTGTCCTTGAGTCAAACATTGACCTCTTAGCCACTATGAGCCGAGGCTCTCACACATGTATGCATCGTGTGTGTTTGAAACATAACTCTGCTGTGTGAAATATGCCCACAGCCTTCTCTGAATAATAAATGAATGTTAAATGATTTATGGAAACATTATGGCTACATTTCCAATAAATGAAACACCTTCAGAAGGTCTGTTTTTTCATTGTAAAGTAACATTTCATTAAACATAATCATATATTTATAACAAGAAAGTTTAAAATAAGAAAAAGAAATACTTTTTATATCATAAAACATGAATATACACATGGGGGGAGACTTATAGTGTATTTCCTTAGGGCTGATTCCAGTATGGGTTATTGTTGTTCACAAGGCCAATTATTTAAACTGATATGCATTTCTATGAAATAATTATAAGTCCCATTTTGTAATATTGATTTTCCATTTCTAAAACAAGGCGTCTTCAGAATTTATTACCATAGTGGAACATGTGCAATACCAATAAACCTTTTTAAGTTTATATACCCATTAGTATTACAAGCCCTCAGATTTCTCATTGAAAGTTTTAAACCTTAATTTAAACTTCTTCAAACTCCATTTAGAGTAAAAACTGTTGACTTTACGAATGGCTGTAATTTATTTATGTATTTATTTTAATCACATGATTAATTCACTCAAAAAAGAAAAACATTGACTTTGATTAGATTTATTATTCCAGCTGGTTTCATGTAAACACATTAGGTTTGTTGAAAGCAGTAGTTTCAAGTTCACCTGAGTTGACCCGCAAATTGTTGTTTTCAATTAACCTGTACATGGAACTGGTTGACATAACACATTTAATTAAAGTCAATTTTTCATTATTTTGAGTGTATAAAGACATAAACCATTTTTTACAGCTAAATAAAGATCTTCAGGAAATCCCTGACTTTCCCTTCAGGGATTTATAAAGTACATTTTATTCTATTCTATTCTATTCTATTCTATTCTATTCTATTCTATTCTATTCTATTCTATTCTTAACCCTCTCCTGGATGTTGCATTACAGGAAAGAACAAACAGAATCTATCTTTCAGCTTTAGAGCCCACTTGATCTTCCCAAAATGTTCTCTATGTTTGTAGCTTTGTTAAAATGTTTGTTTGTATTTTTTGTGTTCCTTTGGGTTCATCTGTTCTGTTTTCCAACATTTCTGACAGACTGTTGAGTAATATGGCTTTTTATAGTCAGGTTTTTTAATAGACATAGTCTCTGAGGCCAAAAGCTCAGTATATATATCTGACCAACAGTTGTCAGACAGTTCATAGTTGTTTCTTCTCATATGGATCGTTACCAGCTTGGCTCGACCACAGCGCCCTGCTCTCTGACCTCACTTCCTGTCCACACTGCATGGTGGTTTCAACTCCCGCCTCAAGAGTCAGCGACCTCTGCACGCGGCTCCACTTTTAATCAGCAGCTCTCTCCACACGGGCTGACTCGACCAGTCGCTTCCCGCACCTTAATGAGCCCGGAGTCTTGAGCCGACCAGCCGCTGCTCGCACTGTACGGCTTTCATCTCTCAGCACTGAGGGGTGGGTGGACATACTGTAAAAAGTACAATCAAGGAGATACTGTGTAGAAGACTGGCAGACAAGGTAAAGAAGATAAAGTGGATGAAAAGGACATGAATCAGGGATGATGCAGTGATGTAGAAGTTGAAGGATCTGCTTCGTGTCTGTAACATGTACAGAGGAGATGCTGAGAGATCTGATCTGTCGCAGTTACTGAAAACGATACCATAGGATAAGATTTCTGTTTTCCTTACTCTACAAGATTTATTTCTTACAAAAGTCACAGATTATTCAAATGGCATTACAGGATTTGCAAGCAGCTGCCCAGTAAGAGATACCAAATAATCTGATTTCTGTATCACTGATCTGCAGTAGAGACTCTATAGCCCCAGCTTTTTCTCATCTGGTGCCTGGCACAGACATTTTTGTGGAGGAAAATCATGTTTACTCGTTCATCAGAGATGGAAATATAACAAAGTTTGTTTGTGGCCTCATCAGGTGTAAATGAAAGAGTACAGAGACTGGTGTAGACTCCGGGTTATGCAATATGAAAATATATGGAACAGTGTCTGAAGTTGATTGACTTCTACAATATTATTTGTGTGTTTTAAGGATGTTTGTGTTTATTTGCACATTTTAATTTTTCTCATTCTCTCAGAAAACCTGAGTCTGCCTACATCTTTGATTGACATACACGTAAAGTGCCTCATGTTGCTCTGTATGTTTGTGTACTTTTATACCTGAATGTACTTTGTGCCCACGTCCACTTCGTCCTCCTGGACCTCTCATTAAACAAAGTTTAAATATTCCTCCCAGCTTTACTAACTTGTTAAACTCCCTGTGACCGGGGGCATGCTGGTGGCTTAAAGATAATCACACAAAGGGCACGGAGCCTGACCTGTTTTTGCATCAGCAACTTTCTCTCCGCTGAAAGGCATTTGCCGGCCGTTGTTGTCTTGCCTTTTGTGGGAATGTGAAAAGCAGCTTATTGATCGGAGGCAAAATGTTTTTAATGTTGTAGATGAGATTTTCGGATTGTGAGCTAATGGGTTGATGGAAGCTCCCTTTCAATCTATTTTCAGGTCCAGTCCCAAATTGAAAATCTTTACCGGCCTAATTAAGGCTTATCTGACAGGAATGTCAGAACTTTTCAAAGCTTTTTTTTTATTATTTATTTATTCTTTTTTCCCCCCAACGGCTCTATCTTGATTGTTGTGTGTAAATACACAAACATGCAGAGAATGGTGATGAGCCCATGCAGAAAAGTAATGAATACAAACTAGAGAGCAGTATTGATGTTTGATCAAACTTATTAGTAGTGAAAACAGTCTCCTCCTAATTGAGATTGTAATGTTCTTTCACACAAATAAGCAGTTTAGTGGTGTTCATTGTGTGTTTTTATGTCCTGTAACTGCATCAGTGTTATCTCACCGTTCGTCCTCTGTTGGGGTTGAAGGGTCAGAGGATGAAGCATGTTTCTCAAGGAGACATGGACAGGTGGAGCTGCAGTTCAAAGCTCGGCTCCTTCACCTGGGAGCTGACCTGGATTTCAAGTAGACATCATGATTGGATGTTTGAAACAAGAAACAAGACAGTGCTTTGAAATTACTCAAATGCCCTCTGACAGACCTGCTGTGTCCCCCGTGATCAGACTCTGTGTTCAGCTCTGCTAACAGGCTTCTGGTAGAGGCTTCGTTTTTACTGTGCCGACGTGAGGGGCGAGCTTTTGCCTTCTTCTTCATGAGTGAGGCGTGAGCAGAGCACTTCCTGTTCTTTTTTTTGTCTTTTTTTTCACTAAAAATAATATATATTTTTTTTATTAATGTGCAAAGTTTGTGCAAAGAGAAAACCATTTAAAAAATATAACCGGAATTTCTCTCATGCATTTAAACATTTGTGTGTTCTTGTATGTGTGTGTTTCAGTTCATGTGAAAGCGGGGACCTGCGAGGTAATTGCTGCACACCGGTGCTGCAACAAGAACAAAATCGAGGAGAGATCCCAGACTGTCAAATGCTCCTGCTTCCCTGGACAGGTGGCGGGAACAACACGAGCGGCTCCATCCTGTGTAGACGGTACGCCTGCCTCCTTCTCATTATGCCTCTGGTAATGATTTGTGACTGACTGTTAATTAGAGAGGAAATGTGCTACGAAATGGTGCGAAAATGTCACACCTGTCAATGTTATTTAGGCAGGAGTGGTTTACTGTTTGAAAGATGAGGAAGAAGAGAACACATAGATGTTTTTTTCTGATATTTTTTCTTGTTTTTGTGTCCTGGAGGCTTTATAATCTTCTAAATTAAATCTCCCAGCAGTTTATTTGTTCGCCTTTTGTCTGTGGAGGTGATATCAGAGCAGAAGGCCAGGTCATTTCATATCAAATCAAAAGTGGCCTCAGTTACGTGTGAATCGATCCCTATCTCCTCTCCTCGCTCAGACAGGGGCTTCCTCTATTTTGACACTTCTCTTCTCAGTTTAGAAATGTCAGGGGAAGCTGTTTCTTCCCCTGTAGGCCTCCTCTGAGCCGCTTAAGACCTTGACGCTCCAACCTCAGCTGCACGCTTTATTACCCCCCCCTCCCCGTACAAACGTCCACCCAGCTCACACCTGAGCACCTGCTTCACAGCGCTCACCAGCTTGACATTGACCCACGGCCCTTTAATTCAGACCTGAAAACACACGGAGGCAGGACTGACAGATCAAAAGATGCTCTCTTCAATCACCGGGATGTGGAGGGAAACCAGAGGCCCTTGTTGTTGCTTCAGTCGGGGCAGAACCTGCTTCACTTTAATTGCCTCCTGTATTCCTCTTAACTCTATTTTTTTTTTTTTAAATCTTTGTCTTCTCACTTCAGCATCCATAGTTGCACAGAAGTGGTGGTGCCAGATGCATCCCTGCATGGATGGAGAGGAGTGTAAAGTGCTGCCAGATCTGAAAGGATGGAGCTGCAGTACAGGAAACAAAGTCAAGACAACCAAGGTGGGTTTTATTCTCTTAGATTCCCATCAAGTCATTCTTCAATTGTTCTTTTCTCAGAGCAATAAATTAGACCCAATGAAATGGACTGTAAAATGCAGGGCTTTGGATAATAGTTGTGACCTGAGAATAATGGAGGACTGCTTGTGAAGTGTTTAAAAAGGAAGAAAAAGGAAAGAGAGCACTGGAGATTTTTTTTTCTGTCTACTTGAGATGAGAGTGAGCAGAGCAGAGTAGGAGGCAGCAGGAGAAGAAGATGTGACTCACAGGGGAGAGTCAGTGAAGTGTTTCTTAAAGCAGTCGGCTTACAACTGTAGAAAAGGGTCAGCTAGGTGCAGCTATCTATTTAGCTTCAGCCAGCACTTTGATGGGGAAGTATTACTGCTTTCCTTTTATCGCATCTTTACTTAAATAGCTGACTTGATAGTGAATCTGACAGTAGACTAAGGAGCTCATTCTCAAGTCAAAGTGTATTTATGAAGCACTTTTTAAACAGCTACAGTTGACCAAAGTGCCTAACAAGTCGAACAACATGATACTAATGAGGAGCAAAGACGGCTTTAAAAGGATCAAGACACAACAAATAATGAAAAAAGAGCACATGTGATGTCAGGAGTGTCATGCTCATCTGTTATGAAAACCCAACATCAAGTGTTTGAAGCAATGATTTAAAACTCGTAAGAGTCGTAGCAGCTCTTATTTTGCAGGTTGAGTCAAGACATTTATACTTTGTTCCACTTGAACCTGTGTGTCATAAATTTAGACAGCCTTAAAGGACCAAGCTGCACTCCCAACTTGTGACTCTCTGAACCAAAATTTCTGTTCATGCAAGAAGAAGAAGTGCAGGTGCAGATTTGAGATGAATGACTATCAGTCTTTAAATCAGAGTTGATGATGTGGACCTGAACAGAGTAGACATTCTGGATTTAAAAACTGTCCCTCCTCACTTCCCGTCCTTTTCACAGTGACGGTTGTTTGAAGTCGCACCTTCAGATGAGTGAAACACACTTCATAAGGGTGCTGGGATCAGATGCAGTGTGGGATTTTATGAATCAAGAAGCAGTTGACTTGAATGAGAATTTAGCATTAGCATTTAGCATACTCGCATATATGTCAAATTCCATCCAGCCGTTCTGCCCGCCTCCTGCGCGTTTATTTCTCCAGCATGCACTAGCCCTGATTTAATGCACATAACCAAGAGGGATCCAAGTAGGCTGGAGAATGGCAGAAAATCTACCAATACCCTGATTACTGGTAACGTAGTGCAAACAAAAAACAATGTGTTTAGGACAGATTTTGAGTCTGTGGTTTTGAATCCGTCACGATCATTTGATTGTGAATCAGTGGCACTTGTGCACCTGGTTTTGGAGCTCTGAGTGTAACTACAGCTGTGATAGATGCTTTTGATTCAGAAGATATTTTTCGTCGCAACAAACCAGAAAGAAGCCATTAAGCCTCCTGAGAGAGTGAGAGCAGAAATCATTAAATATAGATCAGAAATTTAATAACAGGCAACATCTTTAATCAGGAAATGTGCTTTGTGAAAATTCCCCGAACGCAATAAGTGTTGAGTTTGAATAAGACCTGATTTATTCCTGTGAACTGCAAGAGACAAATCAAGTCATACCTCTGCATCAGCCATTAGCATTAAAGTGTTAATGATCGACTTTTCTGTCAAACTGATGACACTTTCACAGCACTGAGACTTTATTTTCATGCCTGTAAGTGAAAAGTGATTAGCACTCATAAATACAGTGGAGTTTGATGCAAAAGCTTAGAGCCATTGCTTTATAGAGAGGCGAGGTGCAAACAGAGTATTTAGTGTCAAAACTCTGCATAAGTAAATATGATGTGTGCATTAATACAACCAAACATAAGTGATGTCTCATTGCTGTATAATCTGACAACCACTTTTGAATCTCAGGGTTGAGAGAATGTGTCAGTTTGATTCACTTGAACAGTGATAATGATATATTTATATATATATTTATTATTAATTAGACATAAACTCCCCCGTGAGAACAGGAATCATATGGATATTAATAGATGAAATAAACAGAGGATATTATCAGGGGACTTGCAGTTCTCGCCTGGTGGTTTAGGTGACAAATGAGATATGAATGCATGCAGCACATGACCGCTTCACAAATGGAAAATCAATTACCACATCTGTAATAAACAGGCTGATTGTACACCCAAGAGTTCATTGGTACAAATTGGAAAAAGCTGCCACTGGGGAGTCACACAACATCGCTGGTGACCGAGCAGGAATCTGACTCACAGGAACATCATCGTCTGGGTGTTCCCCTCGGAGACTTCTGACGAAACCATATACTGTCTAGTGAAGTTAGACACTATATGATATACACCCAATGACCACTTTATCAGGTACATATCACTAGTTCCAGGTTGGACCCTCTTTTGCCTTCAGAACTGCCTTAATTCTTCAGGGCATGAATTCAACAATGTGGTGGAAACACTCCTCAGAGATTTTACTCCACATTGACATGAAATGATCAAGTAGTTGCAGCAGATTTTTCATCTGAACATCCATAATGACAATCTCTCATTCCACCAAACCCCAAAGGAAATCTACCAGATTGAGATCTGTTGACCGTGGAGGCCGTTGGGGTACAGTGAATTCCTATTCAAGAAAGCAGTTTGAGATGATTTGAGCTTTGTGACATGGAACGTTATCCTGCTGGAAGTCTCCATCAGAAGATGGGTACTCTGTGCTCATTAAAGGGATGGAAATGGTCAGCAACAATACTCAGGTAGGCTGTATGAACTGTAGCCTCAGTTTCCAGTTCTTAGCTGATTAGAGTGTCACCCAAGTGCTTCAAGGTTGGATATGATTTGTGTTCAGTTGGTCTTCTACAGACTTTGGTTGTATTTGTCTGTAAAACCTAGAGATGATTGTGTGTGAAAATTTCAGTAGATTAGCCATTTGTGAACTTCTCAGACCAACGACCATGCCAAATTCAAAGGCCCTTAAATCCCCTTTCTACTCCATTCTGATGCTCAGTTGAGGCTTCAGCAGCTCGTGTGCAGGCCTAAATGCACTGAGTTTCGGCCATGTGATTGGCTGATTAGGTATTTGTGTTAACGAGCAGCAGAACAGGTGTCCTAATCAAGGGGTCGGGGAGCAAAGGGACAAAATTATTCTCAAATCAGTGTCATCTAACTGGCACAGTGCTTCTTTAAAGCTCCTATGGAAGCTTTATGTTTGATTCAATTGTGGCACCATTTGTGGGACAACCCAAGGTAATGATAATAACTGTTAATAAGTCAGGTCATAGCGATTTGACACTTTGTGCAACACAAATATAGCTAGAGGATGCAGAGAGTAGAGCTGTTGCAGATTTTGGGGCAGATAGTTCCAGAGAACTGGGGCAAAGTTGGCAAATGATGGCCTTGATTATGGGGGTCAGGGGTTTGGCATTGGATGATGTCTTGTATGGCGAGATTACGGACAGTGCGTTTGAGAGGGTCTGTCAGGTACACAGGTTGAGGTAACTGAAGGCTTTGTTGCTGGTGAGCAGGACCTTAAAGTGGATTCATTTGGGAAGGTCGTGTTCTTCTCCTGCTTCCTTTAACTGGTCACTCCTGTGAATATTTTCCACAGCGTGCTGTCAATCACCTCCCCCCTCTGCAGCTTTATTTCTTGTTTTTATCCCTTTTGTAAAAATCACATGGTCTGGCCAGTTTTTTCTGCAGATGGCCTTGTTTGCTTTTATAGCTCATAAAAAGACATCAGTTTAAATTTTAATCTGTTTCACATCCAGTTAAACTCCTGACAGAAGCTTTAAATAAACAAGCTTCTCTAAAAGCTGTCTGAAATCTGGCCCAAAGACAGATTGATGATTAGCCTTCAGTATAACACAGCCCTGACTTTTATTTAATACTTAATAATTAAAAGAGAGCTGGTGCAGACCAAACTCTTTGAAATGTATTTAACAGAGACTCAGAATCAATCTAACATGAGAAAGGTTTAATAACAATTGGCAACAATGACAGTGAAAAAACACCTGTTTGGGTCGGAGTATTTAGTATTGTTTGCAGTCTACTTACTGTTTTGCTTGTTTCTGGCTCGAGAAGTCAATTTTGTGCATTGATAAGTATTTATTTTGGGATGCTAGGATTTCTGCTTTTAGCTAACAATTTAACTCAAATATTGTGTACATAGTCAGAGCAGTCTCAAACTCAGTCTCAGACTGGGACCACTGACATTTTTTTGTATTATTTATTCACAGGATTTCTTGAATTTATTAAGAGTCTTTTTGGGCCCTATAATGAGACACCAAACTCAGCTCTCTGTCTCAAAAATCAGAGTAAAAAAAATGCATTTTTTCCATTTCAACCCACAGTTTTCTGAGAGTAAGAGAGAGAGCAGGCTTGTGCTTCGTCCTGCCTTTGAAAAGTCAGAGGAGAGCTTGCATATGACTTCAAAAGTGCCAGCCAGAAGCTAAACAAAGGCAAGCCAGGGCTGGAGAAAGACAAACAGACAACAAACAAAAGTCCCCTCAGGAAGTCAAATCGTCGAGTGGGATGTGCAGAGACAGGGTGAAGGGCTGGAGCTGTAGCACTTCCAGAGATTAATAGAGGTTATGTGGACGTGTGTTTTTGGGTTTCAGGGTGTGGTAGACCTGGAGTGGATGGTAGGTGAGAAGGGGGGGCACTGTGGGCCCCGAGCCATCCATCACGGCCTGGTGTTTGACTCACCAAACGCCTGTTGTTGAGCCGCCTCTTCCATTATTCATGGCTACAGGAGGCATGGACGAAGCAGAGCTTTTTATTTTAGCCAGGTTAATAATTCATGCCCTCTCACACAGCCACAGGAAAGCAGAAACAGAGGCACAGACAAGCAGGGGTCCAGGTGGCTAGTAGAACCCGTTAGAACCTTGACTCCTTTTTGATTTGGGAGTCAGCGGGGGTCGCTCCATGCTTGTGGCCCTGCTGCCTCCCACAGAGAGCCAGGCAGGGACAGCCTGAGTGTGCTGGAAGGGCTCGGTGCCTGAGCTTCCTGGACTGTTACCATCATTCTGGGGAATAAATAAAGGCTCTGCTGAGGACCAAGAACAGGCTCACAAGTGATAAACTGGTGAAAGAGCAGTTTCTACAAGCAGGTTGTTCTAAATTCACCTGAACGTTCCTGAAAATTCAAAATTTTTGTGTTGTTATTTGGAATAAATAAGTATTTTTTTTATTTGTTTAATTTGTCAGAGCTGAGTGAAAACCAAAGCTGTCAAAGCCAGTCTCTCAGACCTAAAGGTGGTGGAGCTTTAATTTGAAAATTGCGTGTAGTCTTCTCCAGATCAATGCTGAATTTTATAAGCTGCTGCATTAATGAAAACAGAATTAAAAGCCTCCAGGATGCGAGGTAAAAATTCACACGCTCATGACGTTTTCATTTAGTCTAAGATTGGGTTTAGTCCTAAAGTGCACAGGTCTGGCTCAAGTCCCTGACTTGACCTCACATTGTGTGTCTTGAAGCTGCATTTGTTATGCTTTATGGTACTTAGAAGACAAATGTTTAAGAGAATCTTTATTTCTATGGGAGAGGAGGTGCTGCATTTATCAGAAAGGCCAGCTTTGGGTGACAGTGCTGTTTCTTTGATGATGGAGGCCCCTACACATGAGCTGACTGCTCCACCCATTGTGCTAAATTGGCACCCCACAAGGAAGGGTTAAATAAAAGAGCAAGAACTCAACTGGGGGGGAAAACAGATTTTTTTGTGGGTCTTTCAGTCAATTTTCTCTATATTTTCTTTCTCTTTTTTTTTGCATATAAATCAACTGTTTTGTACAGTCCAATGGCTTGTTCCAAATTTCCTGAGGCTGTAAAAACCTGTAGGGGGTCTGTGTAGTGGTGGTGCAATGGTTAGCTTTAGTGCTTCAAGGCTTCTGGTTCAAACCCCAAAGGCCTATCTGTGTGCAGTATGCATTTTCTTCACTTTTTTATTTATTTATTTATTTATTTATTTTTATTTTTATTTTTATTTTTATTTGGGGGTGGGGGGGGTGGACCTCTTTATGCCTTTAAGTGGAGAGGGCAGGACAGTGGATAACAGAGGAGGAAAGGGAGTGAGAATGAGGAGTGACTTGAGAAGGGTTCAAACCATGACTGTCCACTTGAGGGCTTGCCTCATGGGGCACGCAACCTAGACCGCTAAGCAATACTGGCACCGTAAAACCTTGGTATTTTTTCAAACAGTTTAGTTATAGAAGAATTCACCCCCTGTTTAGTGTGAACAAATAAGGAAATAAGCTTTTCAGATCAACTCTGGTGCATGTGGGGATTCCGTGGCCTTTGGAGCCAGCCTCAAGTGATACTTGAAGAACTGCAGTTTTGAGCACTTTGACTTTGGCTTCACTTATTAATATTAGTGATTTCTTCATGGGTTGGGGTATGCCCAAGATTTATGGAGACTTTTAACAACAAACTTAGCATAGACATCCACAGCTTGGCTCACATTGCACATCTGACTACCTCTTTAATCATTTTGAGAAAGATGTGTCAATTTTGTCCTGATTATTCTTGACATTTCTTATTGTTCATTTAAAACAAACTCTTCTTTTCAAACTTTTGAAAAAGCTCTTGTCTCTTTATGACATCTCATCTTTACGTAGTTTCCAGTCTTGTGTCCTCATCTTTGTTAAATGCTCTGCCTACATTAGATAAACTTTTTCGTGAGGCTGGTCAATTGTTAAAGCAGTTGTAAATGTTTTCTTCTGGATTGTTACATACCCCTCCATTGCCTTGCGTGCATCATATAAATAATTTCTTCTCTGATGTGCGGCGGTGACTGCTGTTGATAAAAAAAAGATGGTGTCGCTTCACCTCATGATGAAGTCACATCAATAAATCAGAAGTCCTGACACCCTGCAGGGCTCCTTCAGGACAAGTGCAGTTGTTCTCTCTTTCTCTGCATGTCCGGGAGCAGCCAGTTTTATAGTCCTGCTGGTAATGTCAGGAATTATAACCCCAGCAGCTCCTGCTTTCACTTCCAATCAATCAGAGGAGGAGAGGGCAAAAGAACCACTGAGCCTTTCCTCCTGACAGGTGCTTTGATGCTTGTTCAGAGTGTGTGGACGGCTGCTGATGGATGGCTGTCTGAGGTACATGGATTTCCAAGGCTCAGCTGAATTGTGTCTTAAATTTACTGAACCACTGCATGTCTCGCTACCCTGCTAACTTTGATAATGAATTCAGCTCAAAACAAAGTAATTATGGTGCTCATTTTTATCACCCTTTTTTATTTCACGTCACGTATTTTGAATCATGTGTGTCAGATCATAGCTTCCAGTCTTACGCCCTCAATCAGAAACAGTGTTGATTCAAAAGAGCTGAGAGACGGCATGAGACGTTTAGTCAATGAATAGCCTGAAAGAGGAGCTAAATAACTCTATTGGTGATTGATTCGGTTTTTATGGCCCATTAAGACATCGCTGGAGGCTGACTCTGACCGTGCAATTTGCAAATTCAAAGGAGCATAGAAACCAGAAATAATACATTTAATCAAGTCCTGAAGAATAAGAAAAAGACCGATGCTATTCAAAGAAAAGTTTATTCATTTTTATTCCTTTTTTCCTTTATTTAAGATGTGATGTGACGCATGTACACACGTTGGAGTCGGTAGCTCTGCATCAAACATTGAGCTTAAGTTTGTTTGTCATGTCTTTGAACCAAGAGCTGACCAGTCAAGTGTTCTCTTTCATCCTGGAGCAATTTAAGCCTCAAACTCTGGAGAGCTGCTCTCTGTTCTCAGTAACCTGCACAGAGACATCCACAGCCCTGCAGCAAACTAATTGCTCTAATAAGGTTACCCTTTGTTCTTCTCCTCATTCTTTGTTGTTTTCTTCATAACTCTTTTGTCCCATTGGAGTGGGAGACAGTGGTGTGTGATGTTTAAATTTTCTTTCGTATGAAGATGTGGGATTTCAGAATATGTGTACAAAAGACAGAAACGATATCAACTTTCAGAACTACAGTAACGAGCTTCGTTGTTTTTGGAAGTCCTCTCTGTGTTGAATTTTGGGCCACTTTTTGATCCAAAATGTTGCTGCCAGAAAAAAAACAAACAAAAAAACAAAAACAAAAACAAAAAACAGTTTGCCCACAATGATGCTGGAACCAAACAACCTGGCTCAGTACCATGCATGACTTTTTGTCTACAGCCTTCTGCTGCAACAGTAGCATCACCAAATAATTTTTGTACGCTCCCTCACACCCAGGAATCTAGAGGATTGTCACATGGAGGTGAAAATTAAATTGTGGCTCCCCAAAGAGTGAGGAACACGTTTTAGCTCAAAGCAGCAGAAAAATCACACGTCTACAAACTCTTAGAAATGCACGGGCTGGAAGAGTGAATTGTGTTTGGTAAACCTGTTGTCGGATCATCTCGTGAAACCCTGTCGACTCTGAATTTAATCACAATAATTCCCTCATATCCTCACATGAACACCTGTGCTCAATTGGTGGCTGTGTGTGTGTGTGTGTGTGTGCGCGCTCGCGTGTGTATTTCGAGTACATCTGAGGGCATGTCAAAAAGTTACCCTGTTCTACTTTTAAAGGACAAACCAACAAGGAACAACATTCACCTCAGAGTATTTTTAGAGTTTAAAGTGAGAACGGTACAAACCGAGTCTTTCAGTCTGTGGATTAATATTCATGGAAACGTTTGAGAATACTTATGCCAGCAGTACGCCATCATGAATAATAATGATATTTCTCCTGTTTGTATGGGAATCACTGAGCACAATGTACATTACTTTACATCTGACTGTGAGCTACGCACTGTCTTCTCATTTCTTTTTTTCTGTATATCACCTCTGATGTTTGAATTCTAAACAAGCCATCTGGGGATATATACACACCTTGAACCTGTTAGGCTTTTGACAGACAGGCTGGTGCTGAACGTGCAGCACTAAACAAGAGTTTGTTTTGATGAGAAAGCCACAGATGGAAGTGGAGC
Organism: Labroides dimidiatus; assembly: GCA_030710495.1. NCBI lineage: Eukaryota > Metazoa > Chordata > Actinopteri > Labriformes > Labridae > Labroides > Labroides dimidiatus. The sequence continues at coordinate 10,939,247 of CM061143.1, read as the reverse complement.
TGGGGGATTGATCAACGTTGAATCAATACATACACTAAAATATTCAGTGTGGTTGAGCTAAATGCTAATAGCTGTTCAAGCTAAGGCTTACAGTGCTGCTTTTTTGACGTTCAGAAGTTATTATTCATCGAGTACAGAATGGTAGCTGAGGGTGTTGATACTGCTGGGCAGTATGAGAAAAGATGTCATGTTATTTTTCAATACTGAGGTGGTGTCATGGTGTATCACAGTGTCTCTTACTCAGCGTTGAGGACAGACTATCCATATCCATATCCATACAATATCAAGCAGTGTGTCTCATTACTTAGGCACACAGGTGATTTGTGCAGCCCAGGCTGCCAGGGGCTGGTCTGCCGCTGCACCACATTCCCTCCTCAGTCATGATTGCATAATTTTGTAATGTTATAATTAACAAAAGAATTCTGATTATAGCTTGTGAGCTGTAGATCTGCTAAAATCTGCAGTTCACCAAGTGTCCGCTTGAGGCTGGTTCCAGAAGTACCAGAAATGACACACTCACCAAGCCAAAAACAAAGCCATTTCACAGAAGAAGTAAACATGTTTAAAGCCTGGTACAAAAAACGTCTCCCATCTGAATAGCTGATTTCTCTAACAACACACACTTTATGGGGTTGAATTTCTTTCTAACACAATAGTTTAGAAGATATTAAGAACACAAATTCACCCAGTCAGAGGCAAAACTCAGCTGATTGATAGGCGAGCACCCGAAAGCTGTTGTGTGGAGGCTCAAAGCGTGCTTCATTTACATTATGCCCCCTGTTGACGATTTGCTTCAAAACTCTGTTTCAATAAAAACAGACGGGTGACGTCATGGAGACTACGTCCATTTATTATCCAGTCCATGGCTAAGAGTCAGGAAACAAAGTGATGAAGGATTAAAAAGGAGTGTCCAGTGACACACAAGAAGAATGTGTACCCAGGAGAGGAGCGTTGTCTTCTTCTCTGAGCACTGAAAAAAATTGAGGAGCCATTTGCTTTTTTTTCTTGTAAGTTGTGCCTCGGGCAAATGCCTCCTCATTCAGTTTTCTGCCTTTTCGGCCAGTTTCACCTGAGCCTACGGAAGATGACCGTCCCAAAACATTTTTTTGGTATTAACTTGCGAGGATGAGTCAGGATTTTTTTTGTTATTTTTTGTTTACATTCATTGCTCTCAAAATAAATAAATAAATAAAAAAGGTTGCAAGATGTCTCACTCCTCAGTACCACCAGGAAAAGATCTTGAATACAAACACAATGTGACAACGTCATCACTGATTCTCACTGACTACATCACTAAATTGTTGCACCTCTACTTGGGGTTAGGAGGGTGAAAAAAATATCTAAATTATTTGTTAAGTAATTGAGAAGATTTCCCCACATAATCATGAAAAAAAGAAACATGCCGTTGAATATTCTCAACGTAACAGTTGTAAGAGTCAAAAAAAAACAAACCCTGTCAGATTGCATTGCAAAATGTCAGAATATGTAAGGAGAATAAGATAGGTTCCAGTACAGTCCCCTGGGGCACACCACAGGACAGAGCAGCACCCTGTATGCTGAAATAATCTAATTCTTCAGACTTGTTTTTTGTCCAGATTTTATCATGACTGCTCCTATTTTTTTTATAAAATTACTCCGCTGTAATAAAAACAGAAATTAAATCTTCCTTTCTTGCTTTGTGTCAGACTGCCTGGCAGACAGCTCTGATTCTGAGAGTACTACCACTCTTTGTCATCAGTAATGACTCAAATCCCTTTTTTTTCCCCTGCCGAATCCATCTATTTTACTGAACTATTTTTGTCTGATTCCTGTCTCTGCTTTCTTTTTCTCTCTTCTTCTCTCCAGGTCACACGATAGTCATCATCTCATCCCAAGAAAACCTTGTTGGGGACCGGGCGTTGTTTCTCCGAGGGGACGTTTGGATATTATATGTTTAAAAGATTGTTGGAAACCAGGGACCAACGAGGATAAAAACCACACAGTTTCCTCTGAACGGATGGACAAAAAAGGAGCAGGGAGCTTCACTTAAAGACTACATTTCCAAAAAAAGATTCCTGACTTTAGATCCAGCATCAACAGTAGCTGAACTCTACTGCCCACCAGATCTCTCTTTGTATTATAGATTTGTTCCTATTGACTCAAAGACTCAGAGAATCATGAAGATATTTATTGACTGAAAGACTGTGGATTACACCAGAAAAGAGTAATATCACCATAAAAACAAAACCATGTGATGTGAAACTTTTGTGTTACTTTCTCGCCACAAAGAGCCCCGAGCCTCTTGATGCATATCTGTGTTGAAGATCAAGTGAGATCATAAGCTTTTTCATTCCTTTTAGCCTTATGAAGCAAAAATCTCTCGTCTTTCTTTTTTGTTGGTGAGAAAAAAAACTACAACTTTGAAGTCTTTGGCTTTGTTGAGTTTGTTAGGACGTCTTCTTTTTAAAGACAAAAGACAATGCCACACCAATAACACCCACAAACTATGTAATGATGTTCAGCTAAAAGTCACCAAGGGTTAATTCAGCTGAGTTCTGCCAAAATGTTTTAACAGTATTTGTTGTTTTCAAAGCCTGGTGACAACCATTGATACAAACATGTCAATATTATCTCAATAAATCTAACTAAATGGAAATCAGTGTGTGGAAAAATCTTGGTTTTTGCAGACCATGTTCGTAATCTTTGTGTATTAGACCACAGTTTAGTTGAAGAGGCTTTAAAGCTGCAGGTCAAGTAAAAATAAAATGTTTTGTTCAAGTGAAATTAAGAGAATACAAAACGACATGTTCATTCTAAGTGAAACTGTAGCTGTCTGTTTCTTACAACGAACTGACTTGACTCAAGGTCCAAGAAGAAAATGTTCATCCTGTACTCACCGTGACATCAATTTAGTCCAATTTTGCTCATTCAGAAAGGCCCTGCGTTCACTCTGTTAAATTAATGATAACAACCAGTGATTTGTGATGTGTGGTTCTGGATTATGTCCACAGACTTTACTTGGTTTGAATCCAAAGACTGAGTGTGAGAAGTGTCTGTATTCAGAAAACACTCTGAGAGTCCTCTCAGAGGGATCCCAACTTCAAACTTATTAAAACACAAAAACAAAATAAAGCCGGGTTTATACCTTTGTGTTTACCAGTGGCTGACGCAGTCATGAGTTGTGCATACTCCTGCATCGATGTGTCTACATTGCTCTACGATACTACACCAAAATGCTTTCAGTCAGTGTGCTCTATATGATATCTTGATCACATTTTTTCCAATCTTGCTATGTTTTCTACTTGCTTTTCACAACCACTCTGAGCATATTATATTAAATTAGTTGTGGTACCTTATGTCATTGATGAAACAGCAATCGTGATAACATTGGACGCATATACAACTCATCTTAGTTCGGTCTTGAACATTTGTATAAATTTACATTTCAACCAAGGAGTCAGATTTAATTTGGTACAGTCCAGTATTGTACACAATTGTTTGAAATTCCTGTTGTCAAAACTTTGGAAGGTACCAAAAAAAAACAATCCACATGACCCACCAAGCGTACTGACCTAGCTCTGTAGATTGAGACCAAAGCAGAAAGGAGAGATCTTATTGGATAATATCTCTTAACCTGATGCTCTTTTATTTTATGTATATGCTTTCAGGTGCTTTGAATAGAGAAATGTTAGAGGAGATGGAATGTACAGCCAGTGTACAACAATTCTGGAAAAGTTATGAATGCAGGAAATATGATGTTGCCAGACAGACCAATCACAAGGCTTTTGGGGCCCTGTTTTGGTGAGTAATTACGTTTGGGAAGAAATGCATGACATAAACCAGGCTTAGAGGGTCAAGTAGATGAGTGGTTAAGGGACATTCTTGGAAGTGACTCTAGGCAAGGGACAGATACTCAAAAGCTGTGACTGGTTGATCCATAAAAAGAGACAATAAGTAAGATCTCTGAACACAATGAGCTGTGAAGAACAGCATCTAAAGGCACGAATGGCCTTGCCATTCAAGCACACTCAATATATATAAAGGCCATTGCTGCATGTCTTTCACCTCTCTCTAGCCCCCACATTTCCATTTTTTTTAGTTGTTCTAATAAAGGCAAAAAAGAAAATTGACGTCTTGTATTGAAGAAAGGAGAAAAGTAAAGCTGATTCGTGAGTCATTACTACAGAAGCTTGACAACCAGGATGGAGATGTAATAGCACATTTTCGGATGTCATCCAATTAAGCTCCATTCTCGGTCCAAAAGTGCCTGAAATCCTAAAATACAGAACTCAAATTTTAAAATGATGCCACAGTGGCTACAAAAAAAAAAAAAAAAAAAAAAGTAACGTTCTGATGTGTCCATGCTCCAATCCCAGAAGAGTTGTTAGTGCATGTCATTAAAAGCTTAGGAAAAAAAAAACCTCCTGCGGAAATGAAATGGACAGACAGAAAACAAACCAGAAAGAGGATTATTTGGCCCTGGTGACCTGAGTGCAGTCAGGTCAAAGTGGAGAAAAATGAGCATCCATTTTTGAGCTGTTTTCACTGATGTCAGCTTCTTTCTCCTCTCTGTGGAAGCTCAGAATGATTCGAGGCTGGCTGCTCACAGGAGGTAGAAAATAGTTGGCGATGTATTCATATTTCACCTGTATGTGGCATTTGCACCTTAGGGACAGGAAACCATGCCTTAATAATTCATGGGCTCCTGCTCTGACATGTATCTGAAATGTAATTTTTCCTCTATAGCTGCCATGTATTTGACTACAAGATCCACATCGGCATAACATCTGCATATAAATAAATCTATTTGTTCCAAAAATGTGCACACTGAAGCTGAGAAAGCAATTACGTGGGCGTCTAGACTCCAAACAAAACACCTTTTAATGTGGGTTTTTATATTTGTAAGTCAATTTTCCTCTGTAATTGAAACAGTGCATTCACTGCACAATGCACTGCTCCTTAAACTAAACACAATTAATTAGGCAAAAATGTGGATGGCTCGCTTCCAAAGATCAGACCCAAGGGACGAGCGCTGAGGGGGCGGGGGTGGCAGAGGGCTGCTGTGGTTAGCGATCCAGGTTGCCTCTTGTTTGGTTTGAAATCATTAAATTACAGTAATGACTAATTTCTCATTCCAGCATGCAATACGCCCGAGACCACCATGGATTTAATAAAGAGCTGGCGATGAATTACAAACAGCAAACAGCTAAGGGAAAGGCTACGTGATTATACAGAGTAATTCAAAAGTGCATTAATAAAACAATACAGAAACATTGCTAAATCATTTGAGATAAAGGCTATTTGCATAATTCATTAAGATTAATCAGACCAGGCAATCCACCGCAGAGCACCGAGGAACAGAGAGGGAAGACATGAATCCAGTCCCCAGGAAAAAAGCCTTTCTATCTGCAAACAATGATACAAATCTACCCTTGGATCAGAGAATTAACCTCTGTGCACTTTACAGCCCCTGCAGTGCTGGAACACAATCCTTCAGTCATTCACCTTTATGTGGGCTAATATTCTATTAATAATGAAAGATCTTTTCATGCCACAGCTCCTGTGGGTTTTGTTGCTCTGCCATAAAAGACCTTCACAAAAGTTGAATGGAAATGTATTCTGAGTGTTTGGAAGCCGTAGTGAGGATGTGAGGCCTTGGCTGTTTGATAATTCCGCGTGCAGCTTTTGACTCCAGTGTTTTATTCTCTGCAGCACAATGAGCCGGGCAGGATGCGCATGGGATGAGTTTGGCAGAGGTCACGGATCACAAACTGTGGATAAGTCACCTGTTGTGTGAGCAGAGACTACCTGTGTACACTGCGATCATCACTCCAGTCAGGTTTACTCACATTGATGTTGAAAGGAAGGATTTTGGCTGAAATATTTTTTTACTTTCAGGATGATTAAAAAGGTTCACAGCATTTAGATGTTGAAAATCATGAATCAGAGCTGACTGAGACAAATGCCCGACCGATATGGGATTTTTGAGGCTATCCGATATATCGGCAAATAAGACTGATACGCAGGTTATATACTATACATCAACACAAATTCTTAAAATGCCCAAAATATGATCCAAGACAAAGAAGCTGAACACTATTAGATTAAAATTAGGAACTTTAATTAGTAACAATGTCACCATAATGACTGTAAACTTACTTATTTCACAAAGATGCAACTTACACGATTTTAAAACTGTATAAAAGTCTTAAATTAGATAACGGTGGACATGGGAATTACAGCATAAATCTTTGTTTATTTCATTAAGATAATTCAAACAACTTATAAAATAAAGTCTCTGGATCCCAAACCGACTGGGGGATTAAAAAAAAAAAAAAAATGACTGGTGATAGAGCGACAGTAAAAGAGAAAAAAGTGAAGACATCAGTCACATATTGAACGTTGTCAATTAATTGATGATACGCTATAATCGACTCGATTAATTGGTTGGGCTCTAATTGAGATGTTCGTTTTGACTGCTTTTTGATTAAAGCAGCATACAAGCACTGTTTTAAAAGCAAACACCTCAGCATCCAACTATCACAATAATTCCTACATCACTTTTTATTTTCTTTGGCCTTTGTTGTCTTTCATTAAGCCTTCAACAGGAAATACACGTCTCATAGCAGAGCTGTTAAAAGGTCCGTCAGTCACAGTGGCTAAAAGCTCCTGATTCACACAGTAATAATCTTAATCAACCACACTGAGAGCAACTCGATGTCATAGTAATCAAAGTCTTGTGCTTTATACCTTTCATTCACTGGGGCAATTTTCCACTGTGTGAAACTCTTTAATGACACAATGTTGTGTTAAATTCCAGGTTACGAAGCTCACTAACAAATAATCTGACAAACTGTTCTGGATTCATGACTTCTGCATCAATCACTGACTGAAACAACAATAGTTAGCTCTAAACAGAAGGATGTCTTAAGTTCAAAAACATGTTTCAGAAGTCATTAGCTTCTTTGGCAGATAATATCCACATTTAGACAATTCCTTGTGCTGTGAGAATTATCTGGAATCAGTTGCCTTTTTTTCCAGGATGAAAACTCAATTTCCCATGAGCTCTATCACCCACATTTGTAAGGGCATGCATTTGTTTATGAAGCAAATAAATGGAAACAGGTCGTCTTTTAAACACTACTTTTCCTTTTCTCAAACAATGAATGAAAACAGCTAGCTTATTTCTGTCTGGCAGTGAAACTAAAATCAATTCTTAGAGGAGCTCTAAAGCTGAAAAATCATGTCTCAATAGCCTGTGAGTGTAAAGATGACATGTTAATAATATCTCATTGAGGTTATGAGCCAGACTTCTTCTTGGCCCGCTGCAGTGACTCCTTGCACTCTCTGTTCGACCCCTGGCAGCCTCATGGCAACAAGAGGCATTCAAGTCGCTGCCGCCTGCCAACAAAAACTCTGGCACATATGCCTTTGTGCTAAGCTAAGCTAACTAACTCACACTGATAGCTTAATGCAAACTGATATGAGACTGGAACCAGAATTCTTCCCACTTATTTTCCTGCAAGAAGACTGTGTGAAAACTGTGTTTTCAAAAAGTAAAATGCATTTTATAGCTCTGCTATTTCGTTATCTTAATAACATTTTCCAATAAATCCATAATTTGCTCCCATCAGTAAGTAAACCAACTTAAAAACTACATTTAAATCAGCTAGCACATTAATCTTCCCCGGCCTCTCTCCTCCTAATGAAATTATTTGAGGCGGGTCACAGTACGTAGGTTATTAGCTTATGGCTGGTTTCATTGCAGGTTTTACAGACTGATGCCTCTGAAGCTCTTGATTAAAGTTCTCCCAATCCTCCTTCACGGAATAAATTGCCTGGTCAGCCACCAGAAATAGAAAATATTGGTAAAAAGGCATTTTCTATCTCTAGTCAGAAAGCTGCACACATTTTTATTGGAAGTAGATGACATGACTCACCTGTCCTGTTTTTAATGGAAGTCCATTTGAGGGCAACACAATCTGAGATTCACAGCTTTTTGTTTGCAGTTTTTCTCTTTTTATTGAGGAATATGTCAAACTAATTCAGGTGAAAGAATAATGAAGAGTAATAACAAGCTATTAGTCTTTAGAGGCTTAGCAAACAACAGATCGGATCGTCATTTTTCTCGTTTCCAAAAGTGAAAAAGAGCAACAATAAAAGTTTTTTCACATCTGCATTACGATGGGGTCTTGCACTTTTTAAAAAAAACAAAGCTCTCACTTGCACAAACACCATCTGGAGGGTTTGCTGGGGCTTTATCTTGACAGGAGAAATTACTTTGAGAAACTGTCAGATACACCACGCAAAATTAGATTTTCTCATTTCATAATGAATGCTGACGGACTGTAATGAAAAACCACTCGATCACAAAAACACCCGAGATGAACTGTAAGAGATGGAAAAACTTTCCCACTTCTTCTTCTTCTTCTTCTTTTTTATTTTTTTCTTAATCCAATTTTGTTATCCTCTCTTTTCAGTATCTGGAGTATTTTTCATCCCATAAATTGGATGTTCTAATTCAGTTTGGGTCGGAGTTTGATGTTGTTTCTGACGGCTGTTTGTGTTATTCTCATCATCCATAAGCAGTTTATTTTGAAGTGAGTTGTGCCTCACCCTCTCTCTCTTTCTGTGCACCGCTGTGACCTGAGGGGTAATGGGATTATCCTGCTCAAGGCAAGACGTAGATGCCTTGCATTCTAATATCAAAGTTTTCCTCGCAATACCTGACACCCTCCTCCTCTTCCTCTTCTTCTTCCTCCCCCTCCTTTCTGTGTTTCTCATGCCTGACTGGACGAGGAGGCGATTAGCTCATGAATCAGGAAACAGACCCAAAGCTGTTTCAGAAAGACTTTCACACATCCTGGTGAGGCTTCCTATCCAAATGTTTTATTTTTTTTTAGATTTCTTTAAGGCTACTTAGAAAGCCCACACTGTACCTTTCATGCATCAACAAGTTCTGTGTGAAGCTAATCATTTTCTGTAGCTCAAAATACTGCAGAGGAGTCTGACAGAGCTGCCCTGCTCAGCAAATCTGAGTCCGTGCCGGATCCTTTAAGGTGCTCGTGTCCAAGTACGCTGTTGACAAGACATTAGTGCTGGCGAGTGCATTTGCACCCCCACTCACCCTCCCACCCCCTTCAGAGACACTCCCGGCTCCCACATTGCATTATCACAAAGCCATCGGGGTCAGTGGAGAGGCCTGCTGTAATTTGAAAAGGAAATTATCTTTAGTGGGACTTACTTAAATAGAGAAAAGTAGAAGAGAAGAAGAGAGATGAGGGTGAGGAGTGGGTGTCTACATGCATGTGAAGATGTGACAGTAGGTGGTGAAACTACTTCCTGTCTCATGAGTGGGTTAATGTGAGAGGTTTGTAGTGAGTAGGGATGTGTATCTGGATGGGAAAAGAAGAGACGGACAAACAAAATGACTTTCAGATGGATTTGATAACAGCCTTTTCTCTCCTTGGCCCTATTTTGCAGTGTGTCAATGGGCTGTCATTCTTTTATTTACTTACCTTATGTCTTGGCACCTTAAATAGCATCCATTTCTGTGTTAATGTCAGGTTACTACACACCACGATTGACGCAAGCCTCAATTTGTTGTAAAGGAGAAGTTAAGCTGAAAGGTATGTCATTGCTGTCTTTAAATCTGTGGTGTACAGTTGTTCAGCACAAAAGCAGTGAAGAACAACCCCTTAAAAACGTTAAACCGGTTTTTCTATCTTTGTTCTGAGTGCGTCTCAGCTACAGGCTAAGCTACAGACCAATGTTTTCAAACACGCTAAATATGGTCATTATAGATCATTAGAAATCGTCTTTCTGACCACTCAGAGGACTTAACACCAGTCTCATTTACTCGTCCACACCATATTCACATACACTGATGGCAGAGGCTGTTACAGAAAGAGACCATCAGAAGCTAATACACACATTCACACACACACACCAGACCAGCAGCAGGAGCAATTTGAGGTTCAGTGTCTTGCTAAAGATCACTTTGTGACCGCAGGAGCTGGAATCAGCCCCCCGACCTTCTGACTGAGAGACTGCAACTCTCCTACCGAGCCATGGCCACCCCACTGGCTTCACAGATTATTTGGTTATTTCCACAACAAAACAACAGTCAAGTGTTGTTTTTTTTTTTCATTTTTCCTTCTTCTTCAAATTCATCTAGTTAAATGAAATACAATGGAAATTTTCCTTTTTAACGTCTTTTTCTTTATGAAGAGAATTTAAGTCAGAGAGAAAAGTGTTAGGAAAAAAAAAGGTCCTTCCAAGTGTATTAAGTTCCCTTCATGAGCAAGGGGTTTATAAAGACTAACACAATTTCTCTTTCCTTGAAACTTGACCTGAAATTTAATAAATGAGACATCATAAACAAGGTTATATTAATAAAGTTTTGAGTTCACAATCAGATACAGAATAAACAGAGCACAGGTTTTCTTCATGCGAACGTGTAGCCGAGATACAATAGCCAGAGAAGAGTAATTGGTAGCAGATAGAGGGCGATCACGCCCCTTAAAAACCGTCAATTTGAAGTAAAACTTTAGGCAGTTGATCCATTGCTGTGAACAAAGAGTTGGTTGTTATTTTACTGGCATAGTCCCAATTTACATCAGCATTGGGCTTCATGAGATTTTTTTTTATTTTCCTCAAATTTTAACCAATTTTCTCCCCTGTTTTGGTCTTAATTGGACACCAAAGACAGCTACCAACACAGAAAGTTAGTTTTTGGCAAATTGGCAATGAAAATTTGTCGGATAATCCTCTTACAAAGAACACAAAGGGACTCACTATCACGACCCTTTCTTGTGTAATAGTCAGTTTTCAGCCTGAAAAATAGCCCTGCCTGAATACACTTGAGGCTAATTTTACAAGTCTGGGATGAAAGATTAAACTTTCAAATGAAAACCAAAAAATCCATGAAAGTTTAGACTTTTTTAAAATGTTTGATTTTGTTCCAGCATGTTTGATTTTTGGTTGGTTTTTCACCACATTGGGACCAACTGAACTTTACATACCATCCCAGCACAGCCATATGGTGGTGAGCAGGTGGACCTTGGCGATTAATACAAATGATTTATCAAAGTAAATAGCTCGAGCTGCTCACTCCGCACTCCAAGTCTGAGAGTGATTTAAGATCTTCAGCCCATGAGGTTTGGGGGAACTTCCTCCAGCAGATGTTCTTCACTAATTATCTATTGTAGCACAGATCCCACAATCCCTCTGTTCCTCCGCTGTCTTCCGGTGAGAGTGTGGTCATCCTTATTTCATATCCTTGGCTTGGTCTTCACTTACCTGGGGGGCACTCCTCCCCATCTGTGGAGGGAACTGGAGAGACACAGACTGGCTTTAGCTGTCATTTTTAAGTGCATACATCTTTCTATCCTGATGTGTGAGCTCAGGGAGGAGTTATTCAAAGTGCAACAGTTCACAGCTGGTGTGTTTCAGCCTGTTTTGCAAGAAAAGCAGCTGTGGCGAGCTGCACCGAGCCTTTGATGAAGATGTAGTTATTTATGGATCAGACCTTTAAACATCTTTGCGAGAGCAAACTCATACACACAGTTTATTCAGATTCAGTTTATGCATTTCAGCTGTTGGAATGAATTCAATGAAGGTGAGAAATCACACAAATGAAAGACAGAATTCTGCTTTTTGTGTGGCGTGCGAGCAGATGTGGTTGTTGATGGAAGGTGCTCCTGCTGCAGAGTTAATGCTGTGTGACTCCTCTGTTCAACAGAGTTTAGCATCCAAGACAGAAATAAATGAGTTTCTGCTCTTAAGACCATTCTCTCCGATGAGCATGTTGGCACATTTAGTCACCATGAATAATTCAACAACAGAGCTTCGAAACAGTGTGCAGACTTTTACAAACACAGCCTGAATATTGCAGCACGGTGAGGTCAGAGAAGAATGGCAAGTTTGGTTACACAGCATGAAACAATCATCCGGCCAACACTGCAGCTTTTATTAATGGTCTAGCTGGTTGAGAAAACCCTCGTCTGACGCACAGAGAGAGGACTCCGGCAGCACTACCTTAGACAACCCAAGCTGGAGCAAAGCAGAGCGAGAATGGATTAAGAGATGCTTGGCTGCATTTCGCAGTCCTGTCAATGTGGGCTGTGGCTGTGGGCCGGCGCAGATCCGAGAGACGCAGGAAGGTCAACGCCGCTGGGAGGAGAAGGCAGTGAAAATATTGTCCTGACAAGATGTAGAGTGACTTCTGCAACCCGAGGCTTTTGTTGCAGATTAAACCAAGTTGGCTGATAGGGGAGGTGAAGTCAAAGGAGGTGTAAAAAGGGAGGGGGGGCACTTGAAAGGTGTTGATGCTGCTACCTTGAAAATTGCAGTGTCATTCTCAAGATCAGTTTATGTAACGTTTTTAGAGGACGCATAATGAAACACTGTTAAATTTCCTGTCAATCTTACTGGAGTGTCACCTCTGGGTGTTAAATGAAAGGGGACATGCTCTTCTCCTCATGATTTAGTAATAAGTTAAAGCGTTTCATCAACACAACTGCATCGAATCATTCATATTTCATTCCGGCTCTGTGTTTTCTTAACACAGTAGACCCCCACGGTGTGTTCGTCAGCTGGAACATAACATATTTCCTGAAAGGGATCCTGGTTTTCGGGGTCTGAATCACAAAAGCCCCTCAAATCCCAGCAAAATTAAGGATGAAACATTTTATATGATTTGTTATATAATATAAATTTGAATTTAAATGTAAATTTTCTTCACTCAGGTGTAAATCAGATGTGTGTAAATTTCATGTGTGTACATTTCATTTCACATAGAAGCGTTCGTTTATGACATTAATACTTCTTTTGCTAGTGAAGCATCCGAAGCGCCATATGGAAGTTAAATTTGAAGAGGAGCCAGACATTTCAACTGGCAGTCTCCACAAGTTTCTTCTGGATGACAGACAGGAGTATGACCGCTCTCAAATCAAAGTCAAGACTCTGCGGGGCTTCACTGACTTCAACAGAAAGAAGTTTGTAAACACCGGAAGTTTGGATCGCAAGAAGGGCTCAGGAGGGAAAAACAAAACCTGTACTATACTGTAAAACTTTCAAGATAAAACCAGAAAGGAAACAAAATTGACTTAGTAATATCTGGTGAAACCACAAAACATTTGACTCGCAACGATTACCGGAACAAAATTTTTGAAAAATGCTTTGAGGTAAAACTTAAGAAGATCAATGTGGAGTAAACTTTTTTAACCAGCATTTATTTAATTATTTATTTATTTATTTATTTATTTATTTATTTATTTATTTATTTATTTATTAGGGGCTCGGGCTTCGCATGAGCCCCTCTCCCCCATAGCAAAGCTATGGGGGAGAGGGGCTCGTGGCGAAGCCACGAGCCCCTATTGTTCTTCCGTTCGTTTCTTTTTTTTTCTTTTTCTTTTTCTTCATCTTCCGGACAAAATTTCGGTTCGCTACTCCTCCTAGGGCTTTGAGAAAACCCCAACAAATTATATATCAAAATGTGCGGCTCGGTCCAGAATGGTGTGCTATGACTTTTCTAAGAATTTCGGCAATTTTTGGCCGAAAAAACCTCGAAAAACCGACAAAACAGTCCCATTAAGAATGAATGGGAAGGCTCCCAGAGAACACCAAAAAAACACACTTTTTCACACGGCTCCTGCCTCGCCATACTTTCAGCTAGAGACGTCATTCTTGCTTCAAAACGTTGACACATCTGTCCACGGCTTAAGTTTCAAGGGGCATTCTGCTGTCTTTAATAGTTTTTGAGAAAACAAAGGTAAAGCAACACAAAGTTTTGAGTTTTTTCACTAAAACTCAGCTCTCACAGTGCGTGACATCATCAGTTAGAGTGGGAGCAGCAGCTCATGACACACAAGGAATTTCCCAAACAAATGTCTCGTGGGACCACAAATTTCACTCCACGGTCATAAAAATTACATCAAAACGTAGGTATTTAAGTTGCCCTTCTGTCAAAGCAGCCTTTGAAGTCAAAGGATGGAGCTCTTAGTCAGGAAAGGGCCAACTGTCAGCCAAACCTGACCACCTCTCTGTATTCACTTCCATTATGAATCTCTCGGGTTTTTCAGAAAAGGGTCACTCATTTTCAACTCGGCCGTGAGGGCAAATTCTTGACCCTACAAATATAAACTTGACATTGACGGATTCCTCCGACCCGCTGGATTTCCACGGTGCGCTCGTTTTTCTAATAGCTATAACGGTTTGGCCACAGCGAGCATTTGTTCGGACACATGCCTCATCCCAAAAAACGGCAGAGAACAGCTGTCACAAAGAGGTGTCCCTTGATCTCCACAGCTGCTCTCAGTTAAATCGTCATGGAAACCATGCAGCTCTACATGAAAGATGACTCATAAGGACAAAACTTTGGACCGCTTCTCCTCCCAGAGCTTTAAGAAAACCCCAACAAATTATATATCAAAACGTGCGGCTCGGTCCAGAATGGCGTGCTATGACTTTTCTAAGAATTTCGGTGTTTTTTGGCCGAAAAAACCCCCTGAAAAACCGACGAAAAAGTCCTATAGACAATGAATAGGGAGGCTTCCCGAGAACACCAAAAAACACACTATTTCCCACTGCTCCTGCCTCGCCATACTTTCAGATAGAGACATCATTCTTGGTTCAAAATGTTGACACATCTGTCCACAGCTTAAATTTCTAGGGGCATTCTGCTATCTTCAACAGTTTTTGAGAAAACAAAGGTAAAGCAACACAAAGTTTTGAGTTTTTTCACTAAAACTCAGCTCTCAGAGTGCGTGACATCATCAGTCAGTCACAGCAGGACTGATGGAAGATGGAAACCATGCAGCTCTTCATGAATGATGACTCATAAGGACATTCTGGGGCATTCTGGGAGATCCTGGCTATATTATCAAAACAAGTACACACACACACACACACACGGAGAGAGTGAGGATTCCTTTTGAATGAAATAACTCATATCAAACAATATATTATCAATGAAAGCTTAAACACAGAGGTTTTCTTGTCCTTGAAGGGGCATGTAAAGCGGGCAAACGTGTATGTGTGTGTGACTGTGTTGATGATGTTTAAAGTACCTCAGTTCACACAAAACACCCTCACATTTAAGCGCGTAATGCTCATGTCTGTGTGTGTGTGTGTTTGTGTGTGTGTGTTTGTGTGTGTGTGTGTGTGTGTGTGTGTGTGTGTGTGTGTGTGTGTTTGGGTGAGTGTGTGTGTGTGTGTGTGTGTGTATGTGTGTGTGTGTGTAGGTGTGTTTGTTTTTCGTTAAACAAAGTTTTATCATTGAAGGCCACTCACAGAGGGCTTGTTGTCTTTGAAAAGAAAAGCAACGTGCGCCTATGTGTAAGTGTGTGTGCGTTTATGATTGTGTACAAGGGACCTCAGTTCACACAAAACACCCCCCACATTTAAGCATGTGAAGTGTGCATGACTCTTTGTGTGTGTGTGTGTGTGTGTGTGTGTGTGTGTGTGTGTGTGTGTGTGTGTGTGTGTGTATTTCTGTTAATCAATGTTTCACCATTAAAATCAACTCACAGAGGGGATCTTTATTTGAAATGGCGCGCGGACACATTAGAAAGTATATCAAGAGTACATATGCCAGCCGGCATGCGTCCCGAGCCCCTCTCACGATTTCCGTGGAAATTGTCTAGTTTATTTATTAAGTTAGCATAGATGTTGAGCTGAAAATAATGTAAAGTTGATTCACATTTTACAATTATAATACATTATTTATATAGTACTTTTAAATAAATGTCAGTAAGTTCTTCACGGTGGGCAATAAATAACGGGTAAAAATGAATAGAAAACTATAGAACCAAACTAATTAAAAGTATAGGACAAAAAAAAAATTGAAACAAAAGTTTAAATGAGACAAAATCTGAAAAATAAATTAACCTAGCAATTGGATTAGGCTAATTTACATTTTTGGTATCACAAAGGGACCAAACAACCAAATTTTCAATACAAATGATATATGGACAAGAAAAAAAATATTACTATGTTGCATTTGTTTTGTCAGTAAAGACACAAATAAAATAGAGACCAATTATCACTGAGGGGAGTGGCCCACTGGTCATGCTATTGGCCTCTTTTCAACCTTTTGGTCCCTCAGTATTTTCTGGAAACAGTGCATGAAGAATGTTTCAAATAAATATCTTTCACATGGCTCAACACTAAACTAACCCTCATTCACAGTTTTCCACAACAAGCTATTCAAAGAATTAAATTCAACATATTAGGCTCCGGCTGCACAGAGAATACTTGTAACTTGCAATGACTCATTGTTTCATAATGGTTTTTATTTCTCTGGTGACAATCACTGCCATTCAGGGAGATGCTTAGAAATAGCAAATAAACAACAAAACATTGCAGTAATGAGGACTTTGGAAACATAAACATCTGTGTTTATGTTACACCAAATTAATTTCTTTGAAACTTAACCAGACACATTCATCAGATTCCAATAGCTTGGCATAAGCCTTCAGCAGTAACAATGTGAACTTGAAATCTCCAGATTTGTTTCAGACAAAATGATACCAAACCAGTGGTTCGGAAAATGTACAAGGATGCTTTTTAATTGAGTGATGTTTTACAATCCTGGATGTGTTTTTTCTCCCCTCTAATCGCTCATTTAGACTCGCCTGATATGGAGCCGTCGTGTAGCTCTTCTGTTTATGTTCTCATTGGCAGTTTAGGTGCAGTTCTGGCTCAGGCCAGAAAGGCTTCAGCAGCTCTCTCCATTAGTTTGGCTGATTCAGGGTTGTTAGCCATTTTTAATTTCCCATTAGACCCACAAAAACTCTTCATGTTCCCTCTCAGGTAACTCATTAATTTGCTGTGATGCATATGAGATGGTGAGTGAGGGCCTCTTGCCAAGTTGTGGTTAGCGTTTTTTATGCATAAAAGAAATACAGAGTGGAGCAGATGGTTGCATTAGGGACTGATGATACTGACACAATGTAGCGTGTGAATGTGTCTCTGCTTTTGTGTGGGAGTGAATAAATTACAAACACTCCCTGTGTGTGTGTTGTGTTAAAATAGAAAGGTGTGTTGATCCCATATTTCATGCTTTTGCTGAACCTGCACACTTTTGCACATTTACCACGATGTTTGTGAATGCTGGTAAATAATGAATTTGTACACCTGTGGGGAATGAAAGCCAAAATCAAATAATGCGAGATGCATCACAATGCATCAATTTATGTTTGGACCATAAAAGCGGGGACTGTTTGCTCACAGGCGGCACATTTTAGCCTTTAGTGTGAGAATATGTGAGGACAAACAGAAGGCCTGGTTGGTTCCACGCTGCAGGACTTCTCTTTCATTTAACTCCATGTGAGTCTGTGTGTCTGTTCTCTGCTCTGAACCTGTATCACCCTTTCTCCCCATGACTCCTTTTTGTAAACATACAGAAAGGTAAGTTGGCTCTGTGGTGGATTTAATTATGGGATATCACAGAGGTGGGCATCAAGCTCATCAGTTCAGCCCATGTGTGCAGTGTTGAAACAGAAACTTTTGGGTCTCAGTGAGCTAAAGCTGCTGCAGAAAAAAACATAAAGTGACTGCATGGTCAGTGGGTCAGTGTGCTGAAGTGAGGGTTACTGAATCTGAAAATGCAAACTCCAGCTGATTTTCCATCATCTTAGTAAGAGGCAAAAACAAACCTGCCAACTTTTGACTTTGACAAAGTGTGAGATTCGGAATCACCCATCACGGATGATGCATTCACTGAACCTTGTAATTCTCAAACACAAAATAACTCGGAAACACATTCCCATTTATCCAACACGAACAACCCGCCCAGTCTGTTACCACGACAAAGGATGAGGACCAAGGAAAATAAAAAAGTCATAGATTTACAAGAATAAAGTCATAGATTTATGAGAATAATCTTTTTTTTTCTTTCACTGAAGATGGACACTTGAGCATGAGAAGTCAGGGATGTAGTGTGAGAGCATGTGAAGCCAATCAGATATGGGTGTCTCACGGCCAATGTTTGAGTGCTGGCACCAATGGACAAAGAGGTGGAGTCAAGGTAGGCCTTAAATGATGGCTGATTTGCTTTGACAATGCACTATCCATGCCTCTCACATGCAAAACCTTCAGCTACAAAATCTTCAAAACCAATGAGTTACGACCCTGAACCTCATACAAATGTACAAATACAGAAATGAGCTGTTACTGACCAAACCTCTACAAGTCGGAACATGTTACTGTATAACATGGGTTTTCATGAGGTTCTCCTGCAAGGTAACTGAGTTCTGTTATCTTAACAAGCATTTTACCATAATATCTGCAAAACTTTCTCAGAAAGTTTTTTCTTTTTAAATTTCTGGTATATCACTATAAACCGCAAAGTATTGTGAGAAGAAATTCAGTAGTGATCGAGTGAAAATTTACTGCAACCCTTTTATGGTGTGGCTTTTTTTGAAGCCAGCTTAATAGTGGACACTTTAGGAACTGCAGCTTTTAAGCCTCTGCATTAGCTTCATCTTTATTACCAGAGCTTTCGCTTCACTGATACAATCATTATTAATTCATTCATTCATTCATCTTCTATATCGCTTATCCTGTTCAGGGACGCAGGTGGCTGGAGTCTATCCCAGCTGTTTTAGGATGAGAGGAGGGGTACACCCTGGACTGGTCAACAGTCAGTCACAGGGTTAACATAGAGTTGGACAACCACACACTTAAATTTACGGGCAATTTAGAATCCCCAGTTTACCATGTGTGCATGTTTTTGAACTGTGGGAGGAAGCCAGAGTATCCAGAGAGAACCCACGCATCCACAGGGAGAACATGCAAACTCCACACAGGAAGGCCACTCGGCGAACCAGGATTCGATCTTCTGACCTTCTTGCTGTGAGGCTGCAGCGCTAACTGTTGTGCCACCATACATCCCCTGATACATACCTCTCTGAGCTAAGTATTGCCCCTCTCAAGTCAAGAGAAACACAGACATATTTAAGACAAGACTGACTCAAAAATACAAAAACAGATCTGTTTGAGCAATGTGCAATTTTGTCAACAGCATATTGAGAAAAAAAAATGGCTATAAATTAATGCAAGAGCAGTCTGCTCTATAGCTCAGGCGAGCATATTATAAATAGTGCTGCAAAATTTATGTGCCTACTGTTTTGGTAACAGGAGATGGAGAACGTAAAAAAATACTTTAAATATTTATTCTTTCAAATATCACAAATACATAATTCTATCCTAAATCTTGCAATACTAAAATTTCATCAATGCCAAAAAATTGCATCAAAATGTGCATCAGATTATAAAAGGCTGTTTGAGATGTCTGACCAAAAAATTACTTACACTAACACACACATATATTGTTCAATGCATGTATTGATTATTTATTCAATCTTCATGGAGGCTGGCAAAGGATTTGGATCAAACAGATTTGATTGACATGTGACTTTCAGGGCAGATTTATCAATATTTAAAAATGAACCTTCCAATGAAAAAAGTTGCAGCACAGCACACGTATTGAAGTCTTTGAACAAGACGTTATTCGCAGTGAATGGGTGCTTAGCTGAATAGATCAAAGGAAAAAAGACAGGCTGAATGACTGACTTCTTATTGATTATTTAGAGTTTCGCCTTGGCAGCATATAAATGTCCACAAACCATTCAGAGAAGGAAAAAAAAACGGGTAATAAAGATCAGAAAAACAAAATGTCACATTGACATCATCTCACGTCAAGTATTTCCTGTGCAGACTAATTTTAAAAAAAAACAAACAAACGTCCATTTGAAGATAAATACACTGACTGTAAGGACATTACCTTCAGCCTTTCTGCGAGGAAATATACCACCTACTTCTAAAAAATGTTAGCACTTCATCAAGGCTAAATAACTCAGCTTAGTGCTTCAGTCAAAAGATTTCAGATCGAAAGACGGACATCTCCACTTAAAGTATTCAAAAAGTCAGAGATTCATTGTTGGGAAAGTTGACTTGCTAAATGGAAATGTTGAATAAAGAGAAGTCTGGGGTTGAAATGCATCAATTCAACACTTTCTGAAAAGAAGTAAAATACATATTTTTGTAATGTGCAGCACTTACAGAGATGATGAAAAATCTGAGACATGGAAATAGTAATCAGAGTGAAGATGAAAAGAAGCAAAGGAGCCCTCATGAAAGAACCTCCAAGGGACTGGAGACATTGCAATTATAGAAACTATTGACTTGTGTTTCCCAAGGTATGATCAATTGCAGCGAAGTAATGACATCTCTGTGTTGTTTTGACCCATTCACTGTGAAGGCAATTTATTTGGTGTGACAGGAGGCTTGCTGGGGACAAACTGGCTGATGTGTGCCAGAGATCAGGGAGAGGAGAGAGGTTTCAGCTGCAGAGGAAGGTCATTTCTGTGTACATCAGTCTCTTTCTGGAAGTGCCCTCCATTGTTTTTTCTTTTTTTTATTATGTTTTTTCTGCTTTTTAAGAGCACAGCCTGTGTTGATGCTCTGCAGAAGATTTTATTTCACATTTTCTACCCACAATACTTGATTCTGACAGGTCAATATTACTCGACAGTGTTGATTAATTCTGAATTGCAAAGGTGACGCCGGGGACAGTGTGATTAAACATGTCACATAGATAAGATCGATAAGAGGAAAAGAGTTAAAGCACACAGAGTACGCTGCGATGATCTTACTACTTTCTGTGTGACAGTGTGCTTATTTATGCCATTAATAGACATCATCTTAACATTAAAATGACATCTATTAATATTACATCCAGTTTAACAGTGCAGAAATTAACTGGGGATGTGAAAAACATACAAGGAGCTGAGTCGAAGCAATGTCGACCAAATTGGAGAAAACCAACATGAAGCAACCACAGGAGCTTTGGAAGTGTTGCAGTGCTGGTTGTGTTAACAGACAGACACAACTTAGGGAAACAAAGAGGGAGGTCCCAGGTGCAAACCATCTAAAGTGTTAAAACAAAAAAAAAATCACAAGAATCCAAAACTCCAACAAACTCAAAAAGTAAAAATTCCCCAAACGCTTACAAACACGAAAGAAATAAAGTTTCAACTTCTCCATGGATAAGAATGTTATGGGCTACCAAATGCCAAAACCGAAGTTGAAGTTGCAATAATACATCATTTTTAAATTAATATAAGCATCTTTGGAGCAATACTTTGTGTAGCCTTGTTTGTGTATCTAGTTTTCAAAAATGTCAGTTTACAGTTAGCTGCAAGTTAAACTCAAGACAAGACCCAGCCACAAAGCTTCTCATTAATTTAAGTATTATCGGGGTTTTTTTTTTAACTCAATTTATTTCATTTTTTCATTTATCCCTGATCTTACCCGACGATGATGTTTTTTTTTAAATTGTCGTCATTCTTATTAAATAAAGTTTTTTTTTTTTTTTTTTTTTTTTTTTGAGGGAAGTGGGTGCTGGGAACGCACCTGGTCAGATTGTGGACGTAATTACCACGTTGGTGTCGCTAATCTCAACTGTTGAATTTGGAATATTACCTTTCCCACTTTTCTGGACATTTTTGAACAGATATAATATTTTTTGTGGATTTTTGTTATGGTTAGCGAACAAATGGCAGCTAACTATAGCCTAAAGCAAAGGAGTTTCACGTCCTGTCGTCGTCACCTTGTACCTGGACCAGACTTCACCTGCACACTGAGCAGCTCTGCTGTGTAAAGCTCAGTGTTGGTGTTTACTTTCTTTCTTGCTGGTTTGTTTTTTCGTGCTTTAAATTGCTTCACCACATCTGGGACATTTCTGTAGTTTATGTTTTTCGGTGTCTGCTGCTGGGCAGTAATTTTCTGTCTGGCTGCTGTGTAATCATCTGTTAGGTAGTATTTTACATTAAATTTATATAAACCGAGAGCATTTCGGTGGCTGTTTGTCTTTTGGTGTTTATAAGGCTGTGAATTGTGATAGTTTAATGTCAGAGATCATCATAGGGCTGAAATGCTGCAGATTGTTTGGTGACTCATTTTTTGAAACTCCTGCTTTTATTGGCCTGAGGAGGCTCATTGGATGGGTTGTGATTTGAGTATCTGTCTCCAGTAGAGCATGTTTTAAAGGGTGGCATCGTCTACATAAGGCTTGTAAACAGAAGTGTCCTGTTTTAGTCACATATTATGACATTTAATTTTCTCACAGTTTCATAAAAGCAAAAATTTCCTCTTGACTCAGTTCAACAATAAAAAAACAAAAACTTCAACAGTGAAAGCAGTGATTTCTGTCAAAGCCAGCTCTTTAAGTAATTGCATGTCTAAAATGTCAATCTTGTTCTCATATAAATGTATTCTTTGACGTGCAAAAATCAAGTTCATGTCACATTTTGAAATGTTGCTTGTATTCAAGCTGCGCATTCACAAAGTGGAGTGTTTGCTTGCTGCATGGCCTGTGGCGGAGTCTTAGTTGTTCAGTGAGAAAAGCTCCTGCGAAGACTTCTTGGAAGGTAATACTGAAGCCTGAGTAGAACCTTAAAAAAAGCAAATGAGACCATGCGGGAGAAGACTTATTTTGATGCAGTTATTTTAGATGCTTGTCACCAAGCAGTCAAGGTGATGAACAGGAAACTGACAAAGAAACTACTTTAACATTTCCGTGCAAGAGATTTACTGAGTGGTGCTTTGCATGTTTTGTGTAAAAAGGGGCAAGATTTTTTTCTTTTTTTGTAAAAGAACATGTACAAGAAAACATAACCTTTTAAGAACTAACTGTAATGACAGAAACTATTTAAGAATATTTTTGTTTTATACTGTAGTTGGGCCTCCCCCTGGTAACATAAAGCAGGTGGGTCAATAGCTTGTGCTGCAGTCAGCAGGGGGAGCTCTCAATCTTTTGGCTTCGCAATCAGAGAACACTTACAGCATTCATTTTAATACACAGTTTACTCTTGCAGGAACAGTTTAATCTCTCTGTGTTGATTTTACTTATTACACAGCACTGTATCATCTTTTAAACCACCTTTATCTATTTCTCTTTCATTTTACATTTACGAACATCAGCTTTTAAACTTTGTTGACTCTATGTATAAAGAACTGTTAGATATCCAGGTCGAGCAGGGAACTTTTCAGACCATCTGTTTGGAGCCATCAGGTGCAGTGACCCAAAATGCTGCAAATTTATTTGACTTTTCTGTTTAGCAGCAGCGTCCACAAAGTCATGACAACATATGTCAGAAACATCTGTGTCAGCTGTTACAGGCCACAGCAAACAGCAGGGAAATGACATTTCAGAGGAGTTAAAAAGTGAAGATTACCTGAAAGAACCCACCTCTTAGCTGTGTTTGGAAACATGAGTGAGTGTTGAAGCTGGTTTCGTTGAACTAATGAGTGCGGTTTTCACACAGACAGAAAGAGAACTAGAGAATAACTATTCATCTGAAGAGCAGAGGTTTTCAGCTGGTTTTAAGGTGATGGGTAAAGCAGCCATGAGTCAGGTTACTAGTTAGCCTCGGCTTATCTCCAAACTCCTCCAGAAGACGGATTACAGATTAGTGAGCCCAAGAGGTGTCCTTCCAGTCATGGGAGAAGCAGCAATAAAGTCAGGATGGATGTGTGAGTGGATTTGGGATTGGGATTTCAGCGATTTGCAGACAAGGCAGACGCTGAGGCTGAGGGGTCGCTGGGAGCCTGATGGATCGTTTTCTGTGAAGAGGCGGGAGGAATTGGAGTACTTTTTCTACTGTCCCCGCTGTCCCATTTGTCTGTGTCAGATACAGATGTGTGAGTGTAAAAGAGGAGTTCATTTTCAGAGAATGTTTCGGTGGAAAGCACCAAAGCCTGTGATGATCTCTTCGATCTGCTGCTCTCAAAGAGCCACGTATGAGTCCATGAGGAAAGCTCCATTTATATGCTAAACATTTTGACTTTGATTAGAGGAGTTACACGTAGCATTCTGGCATCGATAAATCATTACTACATTAATTTTGACATGGTGGTTTAATGACAAGTAAAAGCCCTACGGAGAGATAATTTCCAACACGGTGCTCCCTCTTTTGGATAGGAAACAGAGTGAGTTCATGAACTTGAAAACAGTGATGCTGTCCAGGTGCAACGTAGCTCACTGACTGATGCTTAAATAATTAGATAGACTTAAGCAAAATCATTTTATCATATTTACATGAACTCAACACTTTACACCCCAAGAGGGAAGGAAATTGAAAGCATCCTCTGATCAATCTTGGAAATGTAAACAATATGAAACTAATCGTCTTTTTCTCTAAATTATATCATCAACAGCAACAAAATGAATATAACCTCAAGTATTGCAGAGTCAATGAAACATAGAGGTGTGTATGCTGTTTAAAGTGCTGAATATGAACATACAGAGCAGGTTCATAAAAGTAATCTTTGAAATGTGGTACAGATGGGCCATTCTTATGTGCTGCATTAAAGTCAGCACTCTGCTTGTAAAATATATAATAAATATTCTCCATTAGGGGGCGATATGGGAAAACGTGAGGATGTTTTTATGTCAAGATATGCATTTTGCCATAATTGAGTTTTTTTTTTCCATATTTAGATGATTTTGACCTAAAAACAGCATTTTTAGTCCAAAATATTTCTTATCCTACATTCAGAACTGTTTTTTTTTTTTTTTTTCTGCACTGGTTTTAATCCAGTCTTGTGTTCTCTGTGTTTTTTGAACTCTCACATTTTCACATCATGATAAATAAATTATTTAACCTTTTATTTCCAAATATATCATATTTGATACATTAATTTCAGAGACCTCTATCTCAGCAACACGTTAATTTAAAAAAAAAAAAAAAAATTAAAGTATTTTACCCCCTTGAGGATTATCATTCCAGTCAGCTGAAGTTGTATTTAGGTCCTTTTCAGAATGGTTGCTCTCATGAAATTATTTATCCACACAGTTGTTGTTGTTTTTTTTCAGGAAAATCATAACTAGTTTTCAAGAAGTTATGGTAAGAATAACATCTAAATTGTTACTCATTTATAACAATTGTAATTTTCTGCACTGGATGAATGAATATAAAATATGCTTTAAAAGTTGGCAAAACTGCTCAATTTATCAAATATGATACAAAAATAAAAAAAAAATTAGCAAAATGATATAACAGAAGTTTTTTTTGCGGATTTCGTTTAAGTGGTCAATGAACATCTCAGACCCCCCCCCCAAAAAAAAAAAAAAATAAAAAATAAATAAATAAATAAATAAATAAATAAATAGATAAATAAATAAATAAATAAAATAAAAAATAAAATAAAATAAAAATATAAAAATAAAATAAATAAATAAATAAATAGACAAAAAAACAAACAAATAAATAAATAAATAAAATAAATAAATTTTGGGCTATTTCTTGATGGGTCAGGCTTTTAAGGGTCTTAACATCAGCTGTAGGAGTTGTTGAGTTTCTGCCTAATGTACAGAGCTTTAGCTTTCAACAAGTAACCTATGCAGTTTGTAGTTTGGTGAAACCTTACTAGATATACTTTGGTTTTTATTTGTGGGTGAAAGACATGGTCAGTTGGTAATACTGAAAAATATCAACTGGTGTAACCAATGTTTTTCATTAAAATCTGATATTGTGCAAAATAGTTACTGTGAACATGATTTTTTTCAGTCTACTACACTGTTAAAAATAAAATTTAAACCGTTTTTAAACCAACTGACCCGAAAATAGAGAGAAAACATTGACGCCTAAGGCATACTGACTTTCTCAGTACAACAAAAACCATATTTTCAAGTTTAGAAATGAAACATTTAAAATATACTCTTAGATGAAATTTCATAACCTATAACTTATTTCATCAGTTCACCTGTGTAACTTCTAGAAAGGTGAATTGTTAAATCCTTATTGTACCTTTGTGGTTGCACTATTAGACACTTTAAGGGGAGTGGTTCTTTAATTGTTTAAAAATGGTAGAAATGTCATATGAAATATTAGGTCAACAACAGAAATACAAATTAAACATTTTAAAAAAGCCTCTGACAGGTTGTTTTAATGAGTTTAAAGCATATTTTTGATACCAAATTTGTTTGCCTCTGGCCCTCGTGCACTTGACAGAAAATGTAAATGTGAATATAATTTAAAGCAGGATTCATTTCAGTTCCCATCATGAATTCACTGTAAGATGAAAGCTGGGGGCCGTTTGAAAATGGACCAAGAGCCTTACTCTACTCATGTCTGGTGTAATAGCTTGATTTAACTTAAAATTCAGTTATTGTAAAATCACAAATCCAACTTAATTCAGTTTTATATCACATACCAAGGAGCCAAAAGATCCAGAAGATGTCAAAAACCACCTGCTTTGTAATATTTTGTGTCTTTTTGCTCGCTCAAGGTTTTTTTTTATCATTCCTTTTTCTCAAGTCAAGAGTTTGTTGCTTTGGTGCAGCAGCCTTTTTGTAACTCCAGTATCTTGTGATTGTAATCTGTCAATGTGTGCTGTGCTGTGTTTTAAGTATTGCTACACATCACACACTTCAAGAACAAAAGTCTGCCAAGTGTGAGATCTCAAAATCATTCAGGTTTTTAAAATCCAGGCTTAAAGAAACTGTTCATGAAGTGTTGAACTGGTCCCTCCTCAATATTTACTGTTTTCTGAGTGTGTTGTGATCTGATCATTGAGAATAACAAGGTAACTCCACCTCAGTCTTCTCTGTATTTGTAAAGAAGTACAATGACAGTAGCCTGAGGTGAAGATTGCAGACACTATTCTCTGCAGCTCTCTCAGCCTCCGTCTCTGTCAGTGAATCAGAAACTGTCACGCTTACATCACGACCTCTTAACAGCGTGAACAGAACCATTTTAATAATGCACACAAACACGGCTTCATTAGGTTTGCTGGACCAAAGCTCGCTGATACTTTGCCCTTGACATTAAACAAAAAAAGATCTTCATTCTTTGCACGTCTGGAGCCCGTTACGTCATTTTCACCTCTGAGAAACAGCCTTTGTTTCTAATTTTCACCCTTTGGGGTGTAAGACAACCTGCAAAGGCCTTAACATTGCGAGCACAATTATATCTTATCATAAGTGGAGCAGTGAGAGGAAGACTGAGAGACGCTCTCTTGTTCCCTCCGTGATGAAGGACTAAGGAGTGATAAGAAAGAGGCACACATTTCATGATGCAGTTTCTTTAATTAGTCGCCCAGAGTGTTGAGAAAACAAAGCAGGGAAGAGGAAAAGGAAGCAGAAGACGAAGGGAGATGAGGTTGTTAATTCCAGCGCTGTCTGTTTGCATTTGAGCACTCATTAATCTGAGACGGGGCACACCCTGTTGTCTTGCCCAGCATCTTTTATAAAAACCAGCATTAGTGCTTGTGCTGCATTGAGAAATTGTCAGTGATGTTTTAGCGGGAGAGGGAGAGGCGGACGCCTGTGGCATACTGAGCTCCTCCGCTCTCACAGCACTGGAGGCCTCCTTGCCTGTGAGTGAATCCATAACACTTTTCCACACAAGTACGTCTCCTGGACTGTGACCTTCAAAGTTCGCCGTGAATGCCAATGGAGTGTGACCACTTCCACATTGAATGTATCGTTTGCAGCTAATTGAGTTATTGTCGGCAAAGACGAACAAGATTGCTCCATTTGTCTCGCCATTAGCGCTGATGTGATATCAGGAGCATTTGGACATATTTTTGTTTCCCCTCAATTAGAGGAATGTAATCTCTGTTTACAGAATACATCACCATGCACTAAAAATATCCATTGTAGTTAGAAGGCAGACAATTAATTTAGGGCACAATAAGTCAATGGAAATTGAACAAAGGGTTATGTTTGTGTCATTAACTCAGTGCAATTGGCAATTTATATGCTCTGTGTTGAGCTGTGAACATCATCTACGCATGCATGCATATTCATTACTGTGGCCGCTCAATTCACAGAGCAAGTCTGAACAAAGGTGAATGAGAGGCTGAACCCTCTAACCATCCATCATTATGCCGGCTAGAAGCACTCTGGGAGCTGAGGGTGGTTGCAGTGGAGTGTTTTTAAGTGTGTGTGTGTGTGTGTGTGTGTGTGTGTGTGTGCCTTTGTGTGGTACGAGTCTGAAGGTGCAGAGAGTTCCTCCTCTCTCAATCCTCTCCGCTCTCCACCTGAGGCGTTGGCAACTCCTCTCCTCCCTGAGCCTTGTCAATAACAGCCCGCCACCTCACTCCAGCCCAGAGGAGAGCCACACTCGGTCGGGTCCAGGGCACAGCCCCCCCACTCCACCCCCCCACTCTCCTACTGCTATTAATCCACTCCTTCGGCAGGCAGAATCCATCTCCCCTCGGCACCTGTTTGACAGAGGGTAAAAACAGGGATGAGATAGCAGGCCGCGGATCAATCCCTTCGATCCCCTTCTCCATCACAGCAGTCATTCATCAGCCGCTGGTTGTTGTTGTTGACGTCGGTGTTGTTGTTGGGCTTGACACCGACCTCATGCCCACTCACTGAAAATGGGGCAGCTGAATTATAGCTGAGCAAAAAGAAGTAATGTTATCCAGCACATTTTAGAAGCTACCAGGTGTTCCCTTAAACTGTCGGCGGACTTCACCTCTCTCAGCTGCACAGATTATCTGCATGTCTTCATACAAGTATTAATTTTAGAAAGTATTTCAGATTTAGCCATTTTTTAGTCCATGACAGCTCAGAAAGAATCAATCTAGTGTTAGTCAATAAAAAGTCATCACAATTTCTCCAGTCTTTAAACTAAATTAACTTTCTACAAACCAATCACCTGTGGAATGTTCCAAACAGGTGTATTTGAGCATTCCTCACTTTTGTTGAAGGCATCAAATTCAAAATGAGTGAATAACTGCAAAAACAAAACAAAACAAAAACAACAAAACAAAGTTTATCAGTTTGAACAATAAATATCTTGTCTTTGTAGTGTATTCAGTTGCATACAAGTTAAACATAATTTGCAAACCATTGTATTGTTTTTTTTTTTTTTTTTTACGTTTCACTCAACGTCCAAACTTTGTTGAAAATGAGGTTGGAGATTATCTACCCTAGACTCCACAGTGCACCAATCTGATCCTGGTATTGTGTATCAATCTGATACAGACTCAAAAAGTTAGATTGGATATTGTTGATGAGCTGATCCAAAATGCAAATCTATTCAGCTCAGTTCTGTGCTATTCTGTGTTCATCAACACCGGTAGATCTGTGCATTTTTGCTAGGCAGAGCTAAAATATCATGAAAGAAGAAAACTACAGCAGTTTGGAAATATTTCATGCTTCTTTTGCGAACAAGGGTTGCACCATAGCGCAGCTGTTAGTGCTGTTGCTTCACAGCAAGAAGGTTGCCAGTTTGAATCTCAGTTCCCGTGCATGGGTGGGTTCTCTCCGGGTACTCCGGCTTCCTCCCACAGTTAATCTGTGATTCTAAATTGCCAGTCAGTGTGTGCGTGGAAGGTGGTGTGTCTTTATGTCAGGCCTGTGATTGACTGGCGACCGGTTCAAGGTGTACCCTGCCTCTTGCCCTAAGTCAGCTGGGATAGGCTCCAGCCACGCATGACCCTGTATAGGATAAGCGGTATAGAAAATGAATGAATGAATGTTTTGCCAACACCAGAAACTTGTAATATGTTCAAGTTAAATTTTTCACTGATCCTCTACTGAGGTCTACAGTTAAACTGCTACATCTGTCAGTGTTTGAGATTTACTCACCACACATTTACACATTTATAGTCCCATGAAATCATAATTCAGTCAGATTAAATATTCTTTTAAATTTATTTTAGTTTTCAAACGTTTTCAAAATGACTAAACAAAGACAAAGGAATAGAGAAAGTTAAATGAACTCTGGGATTAGATCAGAATCTGTATCAGCCGATACCAAAACTCAGGTAGGACTTAAATCAGTGCAGCCCTAACTCGAATCCACAATAACACATCAATATGTTTACCATTAATGTTACTCTCTCCGTTTATTCATGAAAAGAGGAACTCAAATGAAGACCTCAATATTTCTGTTGACAAAGTTAACAGCTTCTTTTTCTCTGTTGCTTCCAGGCAGCTGATCAAATCAAAAGAGGAGGATAAAATGAATCTGTTTGGATCCTGAAAAACACTGAAGGGCATATCTCAATGTGTTGTGGTATTTTGCATTTGATTTTTTTTCATGGGTTGGCAGGTTTCTAAAAGAATTAATTAAAGTTATTATTCTTTAATAAACTGAAGCTGCAAAAAACAAGATGATTAGCAGATAAATCAGTAAGGAATAAATTACTTGTCGACTTTTTTATTCCAAAAATGTCAAACACATCCAGGCTGCAGATCCTTAATTACATGGATCAGCTCTTTTCTGTCTTTATTGTAATAAATAAAATACGGTCTGGACTGTCGGGTAACAAAAACAGTCCTTCAGAGAAGTCCATTCTGATTGTTTTATGTGATTAAAATGTTTTTCTTTTATAAATTTCAAAGCTTTTTTTGAACCCCAAAATGATCCTGTAGATTAATCAAAAAAATAAAAATCACCTTTGGTTGTGGTGAAAGAGTAAACACAAATAATTCAAAATTAAGTGTCAAGTATGGGCTCGTCAGATTGTCATCGTTTGAGATGATTCATGAGTTTAGAAGCTCTTTGCTGAAGATTATATCTGAGGCCTGGGGTCATTATAACTTCAGAGTTTAAACTCGTGATGATTGAGTCTGTGTTTGTCAGGCAGATGAAGGAGAAAGTCTCCTTCAGGAAAAACTGCTATGATTTGAGTTGTGTTTTTTCTGCAGTAACCTGTGCGCCCCAATGTTCCTGTCCCTGCCACTTTGCCCTGTGCCTTTAATGATACATTACTCTGAGTTGTGCAGCTACTGCTGACAAGTTGGGGTGGCAGCTTTGAAGTTTGTCCTTTGTGTGTCCCCAATAATGCACTGCAGCTTTCAAGTGTTTGGTGAAGGGTGGGGCAGCAGCTCACCTCCAACCTGACTCCAAGGTGGAAGTCAGAAGTAATGATGGAGAGTTTAAGGATTCAGTTTTATCACATGTAATAGTCATAAATACTGATATCATACACACAACACAAATAAAGTTCAAAGACTTCTTCATTTCATAAATAAAATAAAAGAATTAACACATTTCACACAGGAATAAACTGTTTTTATTCATCAGTCTTTTTTATAACAGAAACAGATCAACTCTTAGAGTTTTCAGGGCTGTACTTTGCCATTGCACTATTAACAGACTTATGTTCCTTTGCCTGCATAAAGTGGATTTGAAATTTATATTTTGTTATGTTATTTGACACAATTCAAAGTCATAAATTCTGTTCAGTCTCTGGGATTACCATTATGCAATTAAAAATTGAGTGTTGCAAAATTGCAATAAAATAATAAATAGATATTTGGTCTTGCTGCAGAGCTTAATCTGCTAAAAAAAAAAATTAAAAAAAAAAAAATCTAGAGGTGAAGTCTTTAGACCCATGGCCTCAGGACCCCCCATCACCTCCAACCAAGCGGCAAATCCAGAAGATTTTTAACTTCTTACATTTATTTTATGAAAAGATGGAGCAGTTGTGACCCTGGGATGGTAAAGAAATGTACAGTAAGCTAACACCTCGCTGTACAAAACACACTGAGGTTTTTTTTGTTCAATGTAAGAAAATCCATTTCTTAGTAGGCATTGTCGTTCGACCCACCGGTGGAGAATCAATGCTTAAGACACCTGCAGACCTGATCAGTTGATCAGTGCGCAGCAGGCACAAAAACAAAAGTGCTTTCTGACAGCAAAGGAAACTCTGAAAACCTCCTCAATAAAGCATACAACAGTTTTAGTGCCTTGGTTGGTGTTTCCTGAAATTATAATAAATTTGGTTGTAAAATTAACCCCACATGCAGCAGGTAATGGCCTTGCTTTTGTGCCTGGTCGCTCATTCTCTGCTTGGTTTTTCAATAAAGAAGCCATGCTGACCAGCAGCTCCTGTGGGTAATGTTCGAACTTTTGACAAGTATCTCATTTAACCTCACTTTGAAATAAAAAAGAACTCCTCCTTAAAGAAACGTGGAGGATTCAAATGTACAACAATCAAACTGGAGAGCCCCCTGACACCGATCTGAAGTTCAGGTTTGATTAGAGCCTGGTGTTACAGCCTGCAGGGAGAGCATTCCTCTGCTTGTCGCACACATTGCCGCACCAATAGTCAACGACATCTTAAAGATCCCAAGGACCACTCGGCCACACAAAGACAAGTCCCCGCTGCACGTCTTCAAAAGCCAGAAGAAGCAGCTGCAGTCAAGGCTGTGCCACACACATAACCCTGAATGGCAACAGAGGCTGTGAACTCGAGATAGCAGCCTTTGTTGGTGGGATGAAAGGGAGCATTCAAAATTCACAAAACCTTCACTACACAAGTGAGATGTACTTAAGTTGAGAGAGAAATTAATGAAAGGCATCAGTGTGCCCTTTATTCTCTGGTATGATGAAACTGTCAACAGAGGGACAGAACTGCTTTGAGATTCCTGTTGAAATATGAGCTGGTTTGTTCTCTATGAACATAGAAAACTCACAATATGTGATTATTATGGGGATAATTCTTTCTTAGAGTTCATTTAAAACTACTTTAGTTTAATACCGATATTCTAATAGTCACTAGTGCTAATCCCACCAAGAATCATCAGCTGTTCCACCATCTCTCCTCAGGTTGAGCTTGATCATGGTGTAAGGGTCTATAAAACCCTTTCCTGTTCAGTTTAGATTATATTTTCATCAAGTTTACTTTGAAACAGTTGGAGAGAGAGAGAGAGAGAAAGAGAGAAGGAGCTGTGTTATTCTGATCAGTAGACTTCTTTGAAATATTACTATAACACATAAAAGCTGTATAAATATTTAAATATTTGGAGTTCATGGCATGGTTAAGTGTTTGTTTGTCCCAAGCCAGTTGAAGCAGCAGCAGCAGTATCATTTTCATCAAAATCTTCATGCTGTGAAAAAACATCAGTATACTCTTTGGTGTTTGAAGAGCCACACAGTCAAATGTTTTCCTGTCGAAAATTATTTGCACAACAAGTTTTGTCTAAGTTACCAAAACAACGAGACCATGTTACTCACTTGTGAGTGAGAAGATGGCAGTCTCCTCATCTGTCTTGAGCTAACAAAGGCTAAATATGGAGGTTGTTGATATTGATCTTCTTGGACTTGTAAGATGGTAAACAGTTGTTTACGGCAATAAATCTTTTACTGTTAGAAAGCCTGTTATTTACCTTTTAAATGGTGCCACATTTCTGAGGAACATGCATTTGTGGTATGAGCAGCAGAGCTGGGTATGGGGGTTGTGCCTGTGAAACATTTGCCAAATCTTCTCTGCCAATACCAAACAGCTTATTCTGTCAATGACTCTCGTTTGTTGTTGTTTGGTGGATTGGATGATTGAAGTCTGAAGAAACCAGAAATATTGGCAATTGAAAAATCTGTTGACATATTTAACAGGAGCCTTGGTAGCATGTGGAAGAACTGTACAGCGTGGCAACAAAGAAACAATCTACCAAACACAAATTGCCTTACCATTCATGACATGCTTAGATTCAGCCCAGAACAGAGGGACTGGTAAATCTTCTGGTTAATGGTAGATGTTGAAGTGGTGGTTGGAGTGAGTATAGAAGCCCTTGAGATGTATGTGTGACTCTTAGACGTGTCGAAATTGTTTGATTAAACAATTCTGAAATTAAAAACTCCTCTTGTTCTTTGCCCACTTGTGATAACAGCAGCTTGTTCTGCAATCTTGAGCTCAAACGTGTGCATATCTGGGTACCATTCTATTATCACTTTGACTTGTTAATTCTGCTCTTTAACCAAAACCCCTCAGCACGGCTTTTGATCCAAACATTACTCTGATTAACCAAACGGTTGTAATTTTCTAATCTCTTTGCTTTCCTGTTTTATTTTGTAGATATTTATTGTTTAGTGCCTGTCTGATTAACGAGTAAGTTATCCTTATGTCCCCAGTGTGTTGCTAATTAGTAATCAGTGTCTTTTATGTCTTTTATGTCCTTGTGTGTATACTTGTGTTTCTTGGTAAAGCCTGTTGTGTTTCTGTTCTATTTTGTATGTATTGCTCCCTGTGTGTCTGGTTTACCTTCATGTGTTTCCCTCCACTTTGATTGCCCTCGTTAGTTTCACCTGTGTCCACACCAGTTGCTCGTTAACTGGTGTGTTGTTAAGCCTGGCTCGCACTACAGGATTTTAACGATCTTAAAAGATTCTGAAATCAGGTTGTATCACACACATCTACGTCATCTCACAAGGAAGCAGATGTAAACAAAAGCACAAAAGATAGAGACTAGTGCGGTGCTGCTGGCTGTAGTGATTATCTGTAGTGAGAAATGGAAAAAGAAGACTCAGGGTGTTTTCACACCTGAAAGTCCGGACCAGAGTGTGTTTTTGTTCCATTGTATACATTTGGTTCGGTCTGTTATGGTTTCACACTGTCATTATTGCAAACGGACGAACAGAACTTACATGACGAACCTACGTGATGCCATCATCAACTGCGTACTTTGCGTGTCTCCGTAGTTTACATTGATTGGTCATTTGGCCGGCGGCCGTCTGGCGTCAACATGTTAAGCGGGAATTTAATTTTGTCAACAATGAATGAAATCGCCATACCAGCTTTCATATTATTGATGTGTTAATACCACCAACAGCGACAACTTAGAGAATTGTACATTATGCTGATCCGAGGTTGTCTTATGAGGTATATAATTAGACGACAACTTTATCGTCATCGACAGGAAAGAAGGAGAAAGCGTTTAATCTTGTGATTGGTCCGAAGGTCCGAACCTTTCAAAATAATGCTTTCACACTGGGCATGTACCAGACCTTGGTTTTGACTGTTTGGTTCGGACCAAGGTCCAAGGGAGGTTTCACACCTATCGTTTTGGTTCGGATCAAACAGAAAAGTCTGAAAGTCCAGACCAAACGATGTTGGTGTGAAAGCCCCCTAAATGCATCTGGATGAAGAGGACAACAACATATAACATCTCGTTGCTGATAACTACTGATCATTTCCTGTCCGTGGTAGGCTGCTCTCACTGATTGGCTGTTGTCATCCTCAGCGAAACTGAGTGGCATCCTGGACCAGATTTCTCCACTGATTTTCAGGAGGGCAGAATCGGAATCAAATCAGCCTGGGAATAATTCTGAAGCCAGGCTTTAGTCTCTGGGTTTCCTCCCTTGTATTATTTGATCATTATGTCCTCTGTGATTTATTCTGTCTTTTGTAGTTCTCCCAGTGGTAGTTTGTTTTTGTTGTTTTTTTTTGCTTACCCTTTTTTGGGATTTTGAAAACTTGTTTTAGATATTTTGGGATTTATCTCATAAAGCGGGTTTGGTTTGACCTTTTGCATTTTGTTCTTTTGTTTAACACACCTTTATAGCTCTACTCATGGGAGACGCCATCTAAGGGGAAATGCTGAAAACATTCATCTTAACATTTACCTTTCTTATGTCTTCTTCTTCTCCCTAAGGCTTCTTAGGCACTGGTATTAAAGGTGTATGCTGTATGCCCTCACAGCTTCGTGCTGCTGTTACAAAGGCTACATGGACCGATCTGCCATCTGGTGCGGAGCCAACCCAAACTTTCTGCCCCTGTTCTCCCCAGCATGAGTAAAACTGTTGGCTGTATGTGTCCAAATAAACTATGGTATTTGCTAAACAATTGTAAAGTTAAGACTGATACAGGTTGACAATACTACATCAGATCCTATCCTATTTTTATTTTTTGTCTTTGAGCCAGCATCAGCAAGAAGCTTGTGTTAATGACTTTTACTTTCTTGATGAGCTGCACAAACAAACAAATCTCTGGGTTTTTGGAGAGTTGTCAGTATATTTAAAGCACCATATGAGCTCTATATTTACCATGCAGTGATGTGGAGTCTGCTTTATGCATGCTAAACATCTGGTGTCTGAGATGCCCTTGCTCATCTGAGTGGGCCATCATCATGCCGGGGTGTGATGTGCAGGCTTTCACAGTGTGCTCTGGGTAAGGTGAGAAAAACCGGGGAGTGCTATGATGTACTGTATCAAGAGCGAGCTCAGAGTGCGGCTTTGAGCCCTGAGATGAGAAAGATGACAGTTCACATGAAAGTGTTTCTCTGTATTGAAATAAGAGTTGTGAATAAAACAGATGGTGAAAGAGTTTTAAATTTACAATAAGAGTAGCGGGTAGTTTGAGTGTCATCCAGTTTATTTGAGAACCATTGGAGGCTGAAAAGGTCCATATGAAAGCCCACAAAGCAGCATGAGCTGTGTAGAACAGCGCACACTGGAGGCTAAATCATAGTTAACATTTGTTGGCAGTGGACCTTTAAGAGTGTCAAAATGTCCTGTTTCAGCTTCTGGGATTTTAGCACGGCATGCTATGGGCTCTGATGCAGCTCTTTGTAACCCAGGAGTACTTTTCCTCTGTGCTTTAGCTAGCAGATAATTATTTCGTGAAAGAACATAAAAGCAATATGTTCCCCTTTCGTTTAATGACTGGAAAATTCTTGTTTAAGACGTGACAGACTTGTTGGTGTCAGTGATAAAAGGTGGGGTTGCTTCTATAAAGAGAGTGTACTAAACCCTTAGGAGTGGAGTTAAATAATTGCACCAATAACTTCTGCTGAAGTTTTCCCCTCTCTCCCTTTACGATTTATATGCTAACCATGTCCCCGAGGGTCCCTCCCTTTTCTGTTTAATTTCAGCTATCCCTTTTTAATCAATTTTCTTTTATCTCTCTGCAGTTTGAATGCAGATGCTATTCTATTTAATTTTTTCAATCAAGGGTACATGTGTGTGAAGCATCAATTATTTATTGAAAAAGGGACCCACAGAACACGTCTGCGCGGATTAAAGAGTCTCTCACTCGGAGAAGATGATGTTTTCTTAGAGTGAGTGAATGTGATGCTCGGTGCGCTTCGTTGGCCCATGAGGTGAAAGTCAAAAGAAACAGTCTTCCCTGACGGAAAGAGAGAGAGAGAGAGAGAGAGAGAGAAGGACTGAAGAGAGGAGTGTCAGGCTGGGCTGGGCATGCTGCAGGGGCTGAAAATGAAAAATACAAACAGCGAGGAAACACAGAGTGAGAGGACAGGCAAAGGGATGAAATAAAAGCTTGTTTGTAGCCACGGAGCAGAGCAGGAGCGATCCGAGTCTGCTGCTCTGATGACGGCTCGCTGTAAGGATGCAGGTCTGTAAATCGACTCACTGTAAATGACACAGAGAGAACATTAAAATAATCCATAAAGCTTCACATAACGCAGCCCAGCATCACAGTGCTCTGTATGATGTATATCATGAGTATCTAATGCACCTGCCTAAGCATCTTATGCCAGCCAGCAGAAATCCCCCATGGGCCTTTTAGGGAAAGTATTTAGACTTCTCCTGACTGGGACGGAGGATGCGGCTTTCACAAATACACTCAGGTTGCCCCACAATGGGTTGGGGGGCAAACCACCCACACTCGATTCAGTTCCTTCCAGTAATGAGCGCCGTCTCATTTGACCCATTTAGTGTAACATTATGCTTACCCAGCTGGTATGATTTCAGCCTCCTTTGCCCTCCCCTGCCATTCCTCCCCAACAAAACTACCCAGATGAGAAATTCAAGACACTGATGAACAGACAGGCTGTTAATAACCCTTCATATTAAACCTGCA
This sequence comes from Labroides dimidiatus, assembly GCA_030710495.1. Classification (NCBI taxonomy): domain Eukaryota; kingdom Metazoa; phylum Chordata; class Actinopteri; order Labriformes; family Labridae; genus Labroides; species Labroides dimidiatus. Next base: position 10,901,693 of record CM061143.1, on the reverse strand, counting down.
GAACATTAGCCCTCCTCTACCTGGTCTCCTAATGGAGCTACCGCAGTCCCAGTTCGCCATGCAGCAGCTGCAGCGGCACGCTGCCTCTGATCTGTGTGACCCCTCCAGAGAGGGATCCAGCAGCCTGGCTGCCTGGGGAGGACAGAGATCAGCCTCCTTCATGTCCTGAACCCTGCCCTCTGTGCTCATTACCTTTCACATTCACCTACAAGGAGGTGTGGGCGACGCCAAAGTAACCTGTTGGACACATTTGGCACCTGCAAGGGAGGAAGTAGAAAGAAAAAAGTATTTCACAACCTGAAATTCTACAGCGGTGTCTTTGTGTTGTTTTGTGTACTCAGCTCCTTCAGCTGCTCCAAGCTGGAGGACTTTTCTGTTGTAGCCTTTTAATGTAAGAGTTAATAAACAGCTCTCTGGTGTGTCAGATGCTGTAATTGCCTACAGGATGTCTCATTCCACAGTCAGTCAGATTGATGTGGGTTTTTCATCATGTAAAAGATACAGTGCATCAACTTGATAAGAAATGTCCTGCAGCTTCCCACTGGAATCAGATTCCTCCACTAAGTTAACTATTAATGAGTAACAATAAACAATAGTGAGAGCTGTTTATTTGCTCTTAGGACCAGTGTTCAGTGCTTTAGTAGTTTGGTTTCAGGCTTGGGAAATGTTTCTACAATATGTAGTGACCAGTCACACCATAAAACGTGGACACAGTCAGTGCTGTGGGACCTGTAAGATCCAAGTCTTTGCAGTGAAGTCCAGGGGTGTGACTGAATGTCTGGCTATATTTATAGAGAGCCCGTGGCTAGCAGGCGTCTTTTACAACATCTTAGAATGAAATGCATAATAAGCATGGACATAAAATCTACATTCTTGCTTTCACAGCCAAAGTCTCAGCCTTCGCAGGTTTTAGAGATAGAATTAAAATACTGGCAGGTTAATCTTCCGGAGAACAAAGGTTTTGTTGGCTCGAATTCATGTTGATTTCAAAATATTCCAAAGATAGGTTTGTCTACCGCAAAATCAGTCTCAACCCAGCCCTGCAGCTCTCATTCTGCTGTTCAACGCCATTGTTTGTATAATTCAGTCGTTGTTTTGCCAAAATATTACTCCAAATAGAAGCTCACATCAACGTCATCTGTCAACCTCGTCTTGTTATTTTTAATAGTTAATGGAAATAATAAGAAACGGTTATCTGTCCAGGATGTGAAAAAAAGTTCTTCAGGCAGCCAGTCAGTCAGTCACATCATTGTTTGTTTTCCTTTTAACCAATTGGTTATCTGCAATGGGGGAGCTGGTACAAAGTCTTTCCACCTCCACACACTGTTTTCATTGTCATTAAATTGTTTTCGACCAGTGCATGTGAGTAAGAGCTCTGTTTCACACAGGCTTGGTAAGAAGCCAAAAGTACCTAGCCTATCAAAAGCCAAACAAAGCGACTGCTGGCAGCTCGCATCTTGAAATGTGAGTGCCTCATTACGACCAGTGGGCTGTGTGGTGGGAAAGAGGAAATGAGACAACCTGTAGACACACTTCTTTTTTTTTTTTAATATCACTGAGTGTATTGTTTTTGATGAGGACAGAGTGTCTTGTAGAAAGACAGAAAAAAAATGGATTTGAATATTCACTTGATTCCAAAGCTTCCTGCAGTATGTGCCCAAAATAAATAACAGTTATGAATGATAGTTTGATTTAAAATAAACAAAAAACAAACATGTTTTCTCCCTTAATTTGATGTTCAAAAAACTCAGAGCTGGGTGCGGGCTTTGCCTCGTGATTAAGTTGTGTGTCTATATAGCAGGCGGCCTGAGTTTGCTTCCAGCCGAAGGCTCCTTTCTAGCATGTCATTCCCCCAGTTTCCCTCTCTGTCCACTTTTGAATTCTTTCAAAATAAAAGTGTAAAGGCCCCAAAAATAAAGCTTTAAAAACAAACAAAAAACTCTGAGTTATTTTTTGGTGAACATTTCTCCTGCTATCAAATCAGCAAACATCACATAATTTGATTTAGTGTAGCTCCGTGAAGTGATCTTGGAATTCCTGTTAGTGGCAAATTGTGCTCAATGATGGTCAACATGAATGATCTGATGAGAAGATCAGCTAAAGTGCCCATCACCGATCAATTAGAAAATGCCAAGATTGGCCCTGATCTGAAATCCCTATTAACATCTTCTGTCTACCAAAGCAACTGGAAGTGTCCCTTCTAGTCGCCTTGTTTTTGTGCTACAGTTACTTCACATTTACTAATTTATCCAAATAACCATAAAACGCCAACAAGCTACAAGAAGATCAAAATAGGCCTCTACATCATGTCCATCACTTCACAGCTTTCATACATTTTTCTGTTCTGCCACATGCATCAGTGAAGCTCTAAGTCAGCAAAATCAGGAAAGACTTATGATTCTCGCCTCTGGGCGTGGGTGGAGCTTAATTGTGCCTTGCCTCGTGGAGATGCACTGTTGCCCGGGGCATCAGCATATAAAAATCATGTGGAAATGACAGGGGTTACACTTTGTAAGAGGAGGCAGAAAGTAGTGCAGCATCACACCCGCAGAGCTGGATTTATTCCACATCCAGGTTGTCCAGCTGTGCAAGCTCAAACAAAGCCCACTTCATCATAATGGAGCTCTGTCACAGTGTATTGAAGGCCCTTGTAATGAATAATTATAGCACGAGGAAGGAACATGGCAGAATACAAAACAAAAAGTGAGTGAGAGTGTGTGTTAGGGGAGTGCTGTTGAGAAAACAGGTGTGACATGAATTATACATGTGCAGAAATGCCACAATACTTCAGATGAATTCATTTCACATTGTCTTGAGTTGCTCGTGTTTGCAATCACAAAGTGTGCCCTGTTTGGATGATGAATCCAAAACATGTAAAAAGCTAAATGAGCCAAAAAAAAAAAAAAAAGAATTTACTGTGGTGGTTGTTTTCCAGGAACATGACACATTTTTATATTCAAGTTAGTGATGCAGTCTACCTTTGGGGTATTTTGTTAATTATGCTCCATAAAACTTAATTAGAGAGGACACATTGCACTGAATGCACACACTGCTGTGCTGTGCATTAGTCCCCTCTGATGATTACACACAAACACAAACAAAGAGAAAACACACACACGCGCACTGCTCTCTGTGGTGTCCTTGCCTGAAGCCATGCACCCTGTACTGGGGGCCGCAAAGGTGGGAGCAACAAGCCGTGAAGCAGGGACTTCCACATCAACAGTTGTACTTGCCACTGACATCCTCCTCTGGCCCTGGTAAACCACCAGCTTCTTGGCGACCAAGGAGGGACCCGGCCCAGCTTTTAAAGAATGAAGACCCAGCAGTGTTTTTTGTCCAACAAATGTGGTTAAAAGAGCAACCAGAAAAAAAACCCTCAAAAAGCACTGATCCTGAGATAAAACTCAGTCCCTTTTGTCACTGCTTGCTTATTTAATGCTCACAGAGTTGCAAGGCAAGTTTTTTATGGGCACATTAGACATAGTTGTGAAATTAAGAATTAGGAATGATGTTAAAATTATGCTCAGAGACCGTGTATCTTCCCCAACGGAGCAAATAATCTGATCTGGGAACAGCTGGCTACATTAATGTGCATATTTGTGTTACCCCAAAAACTTGCTCGCAGATCAATCCAGAAATATCCTCTCCTCTTATCATGTGGGACATTTTACGGTCAGAAATGAAAGAATATTATTCTCTGGTCCATGGTAATTACAACTAATTACAGTTTATTAAAAGACAGAGAGGACTGAGCACAAGTCTGATTCTGAATCAGCCGTCGCTTTTGATAAAGCTGCTCCATAGCACCAAACTGTTTATTGCTGAATGATGTCGAAAACAATCCTGGAACTCACTGGCTGTTGTCCAATGTTGACATTACTCCTTGCTGTGATATTGGACGTCCTGTCCAGACTTCTTTTCTGTGCACTGTTGATCGGATGTCTAAGAGCGGATAGTCAGCTGTACTTGCATGCAGCTTTTTGTGTAAATCGAAACTAAATCATTGGCTAAATACTGTTCAGACCTTTAGCATGTAACCTCACAATGCCCACCCACCATGGCTGGGACAGCAAAAGGGGCATGTTACTTTCTAGCTGTCCATGCTGAATAAATGATGCTTGTCCACAAATATCCTGCAGTATACAGTTATCTATAGTTTCAGTCATGGTCTCCAGTTATACAGTGGGGTGTACTAAAGGGCAAGGGAAGGCTGGTATATCGTTCAATTGTAGGTTATCAGAATACACTAGATGGATCTCCAGTCTGATTCTGCTCTGTTGAGTGCTGACTGTGTGCTCTCTTATCCATCACCTTACATTGGCTTGGTGTTCAGTCTGGCACGTTGCAGGACTGCCAGAAAGCTGGAGTAGGGAGACAGAGGAGTTCCCTTGATCTCCACCCAAACAGTGATCCTCTATTCATTCGTGTTGGGCTGTAAAACCTCAAACCTGCTAATTCCTGGCCTGGCTGCGCTCTTTATGTTGATTTGCTGTTGTAGTCAAACAAAATGCAATCGGGTTTTGACACAGTTTGTTTTATTTTGAAAATCACTGGGTGTTTTTGAGGAGTTCCCGTGCATGACTTCCTGACAGTGACTTTCAAAATAAAACAAAGCATGTCAAAACGAGATCGTATTTAGCTTGACTACAGCAAAAAAAACAGACATCATAAGAGGAGCCAGACCAGATTGTTGTTATGGTCATCTGTCATACGATCTGGTTTTGAAAGGGTTTGTTTTATTATTTTTAAGTGGTTTCCATGCACAACTTCCTGTCCTGCATGATATGCTATTTTCTAAACAGATCCTTCACAGCTCCAACATCTAGCAGTATTAGGAGGCTTGCTTTTCTGCTGGAGCAGGGACACAGCTGGACTGCAACGTAGTGTATCCAGTTCGAGTTGACACACTGACTTGAAAAGAAACCTATCGGACCTGATGCTGTGATAGAGCAGAGCCTGACCTGAGACACACTGGTTTATTTTGGCTGTATAAGAAATGGAAAGGAGGAGCATTTAATTGTTTGGTCGACTGGACATGTTCATCCCTGTTACAGATGTAACCTGGAGGTTAAATCTTTGTGCGTTTTGTGATAATGTTGTTAAAAGCATGCACAGGTAATGAATGTCTTTTTAAAGAGTAAGGTTACGCATTTTTACTACAACGCTTTGATTTAAATATAATTTCTTAATGATGGGAGTAAATGGACGCACACCATCCAATCAGTGTCATCCACAGTTGTCTCATCTCTGATATTTGTAAAAGTAATGTTGGTTATCCTTTATCGTGTAGCATTTTATTTGAAGACAACGAGGAATTAACAGCAGAGGAATGTGACGATGATCAGATGTAAAAAGACTGTCAGAAAACAGCTGTGTGGAGGAGTTCAATGATTCATATTTCTTATTTCGGCTCCATCAGATACCTGCACATAATAAGGTGGCGGTGTAATCTTGAATGTCAGTAATTGGTTGCCTTTCATTTGCTCTTACGCTGGGATTTGATCATTTATTCATCCAAAGTGAATCCCCTTCTTATAATGACATATGGTTTCCAGGATGGATGCCTTTAATCCCTCTCATTGTTGGATTGTGCAGAAAGCTCAAGGCTGGTGTGTGAATATGTGTTTGTGGGTGTATTTATGCACATGTGCACCCACCAAGGACATTATGCCGTCTGGGGCTGTCTCCCGCCTTACCTTCGCCATCCTGTGCTCGTCCTTGACAGATCGCATGGATATTGGCTGCCTGCTTAAGAAATAACACCTCCCGTCAAGTTGATAGAGGAGCTCTGAGGAGCTGGCTCGTCTTCCTCTCTCTCTCTCTCTCTCTCTGTCCCTCTCCCTTGGATGTTTACATCCAATCCTCCAGGTCGCCGTCTCAGCAGTGATCATGTATTCAGCAGGGATTTGGCGAGGGGGGTGCGGTTGGAGAAAGATGGGTTGTAAGTGCTCCTTTGGGAAATAAGGGTCACCTCTTTAATCTCCGACGCGGGGGATCTCTCCAGCCTGTGTTCGGGCTGTGAGTGTTGTTATTCGGCCTGCCTGCCAGCCGCTCACTGTATACATTACATGTGTGTTGGTGGTAATCTTGTTGTTAGTGGTGGCTCTTTTGTCGATGGAATAATGAGCGAGGTCGCAGGCTGGTGGTGTGCGATACAAGGCTTTTTGATGAGCTCCTGGGTTACTGGATTGTATAATATGGGAGGTTTTCTTTGGACTTGAATCAGGACATCTAATTGATCAGGATTCATTCGCCACCTGACTGCAACATTAGCACTAATAGGATCCAAAATAGCAACACACTGTAAACCAGATAGCCATTTTACAGTATTCAATTCGTTATGTTTTATTTTATTTCTTTGCTTTTTTGGCTGATATCCCAGAATTCCATCCAAACAAAACAACTTTTGGACATAAACTATGAACAACCAATTATACCCAAGAACCCACATTAAGCAACAATAAAAGATGAAAAACACTGTCATAACCCAACAAATCATATTTACGATTTTAGATGAATTGTTTAATAACTAGCTAGATTGATTTTATTTTCCCCTGTGAAAGTTGATGTGTTTTATAGTTTGTTTTATTTTCACACATCTGCTTTGGCTTCATATTTTAAGACTGGAGGTTGCCAAATTGTCAAGATATATACTATGGTACTTTTTAAAAATTAACATTATTATCCACACCGAACATTTACGCCTGCGGTGTCTTTATCCTCTAAATTCCAACTCCACTTGAAACCAGCAAAAAGCAAAAGATACTGGCTCATGTAAACCCAGCTCCAGAGAATAAAAAATGGAACTGTTTTGGCTTGTTTTTGAAACTAAAGTTTTGTTTTCTTGAGACTTTTTTTGCCTGAGAAACGGAACACTTCATGCATTTATTTCACATATTTAGATGAATTTATTTCCAAGGAGGTTTCTCTGGCATTTATATTGTGCTAAGGAAAAAATAAGAAACAATGGCACAAATCGGAAGGACGAGATGCTAATTTGATGCTTTGGTATCTGTTAATAAAGCAGAATAAAATCCTGTTTTTATACTCTTTCTTTTGTAAACTTGCTAATAGCTACACTGCGCTCATTAACCCCTGGTCTCCAGCCTATGGCTGTTTTGATTGATATGGATGTGTCAATTGCAGTCTGTGAATGTCAAAAGCAATTCAAGTACACAATAAAATTACTTCGAAATTCTGACCAGGGCTGAAAATAAGCCTGCATTTTTCAAAAGACTGACTCCAATTATCTCCACTTATTAGGAAATCACAGTGTATGAGTTGTTGTTTTTTATTTTTATCTGTATTGAATGGATTGTTTCTCTAGTTCTACCTATTTTTTTAAATTGGAGACACTTTGTCTCTTTTGTAGATTGTGGGGGGTTTATTTTGTCTGCAATACACTATGGTTAAAGTTGGGAATTTTAACATCAGAGATCCTGCCTCCTCATAATTTGATTGGTCATCAATGGAGCCACTGAGCCCTACTCAAGCATTTATGTCCATGCGGGGCACCACTCTCTCTCCAATTAAAAATTAATGTGGATCGCCCACCGGCAAACCCATTTCCCTCCCTTGAGTCAATATTGACAAATAATGATCCTTTCATATCACCAAAAAGGGGGATTTTCTTTCGTAGGGTGGGGTGGTCAGAGAACAAAGTAATGTATATTACTCACAAAGTCTTAGAGGCTGTCGAGATGAAGACAGGTTTAGGTGTCTCTGCAAAAGTTTTTTTTATCATGTTTCATCCAAATGGAGCCGGCGTATTGGCTGCCTGAATTCGATCATTTTTCAAACCGGTTCCAGAGTGGATAAATTTGAAATCGTGCATCGGTTTGGTTCCATGTTGACAAACTGTCAGGTATTTTCTGAACTGATGATGCAATGCCCCCGCCTCTCACTTACTTCTTGTATTCACTGCCATCTCCGCAAGAGCCAAATGTGCATGGTCCGTGTGTCATTCTGTTTTTGGTGGACTTTGTGGCAGCGTCACAGCGCCACCTACAGCCCTGGCATATGTACTAAAGTGGTTTCAGTGGGTTTCAGCGCTTTTGTCTGGACGCCCATATTTCTTGTGAGGGTTCTATGTGTACAGCAAACTTTTTTGATATGAGAAGGAATGAAACTGTTTTTGGCTTCGTGTGGATGTAGTCTCAAAATGAACAGAGAATTATTTTTGAAGAGCAGTAGGTTTATTGATATTTTGCTGGTAAACAAAAAAAGTATCCAGGCTTATGTTTAAGTCAACGATCTTAAGCAACTAGTGACCGTATTTCCAGCTAGAACCATTGTTGTTTACATTTGTGTCACTGGCTGCTTGGTGTGTATTACAATAGACTGTATATAGAATCGACAGGGTGGCTCCGCCTTTTACCACTGTACGGTTTTGAAGCCAAAAAACCTCCGTCACGGGAGCTGCCATTGGCCGCCATTGTGCAGCCAGAGTCTGCGCAGTGGAGAGTTACAAGCTTTGGGAAAATCTGAGTGGAAACGGGTGACAAAAACTATATATTTATTTTTATTTTTATTGAGACCATCTAATCTCTTCTTAACTCCTTCATGATGTGTTTTATTATTCCCGAAAAAACTGCACAAGAACAGCAGCTGTCAATCATCGTTAAACGAGACGTAAAACCCTGTTTTTAACCTCTAATAACTAATAAAAAAGAAACATTTCAGAAAAAAGAGGACCTGAACACAATGCAGCCAATAATATCTTGATATCACAACAGCACACGGATGTGAGAAACGTTTCTACGGGGTGTAATAATTTTATAAAGTTTGACCACATCCCATCTGGAATGAATAGAGAGGCGGAGTTTTTGTCTTGTACTGCTGCCAGCCAGCAGAGGGGGCAGTTTTCGTGGTGACCTCAGTTTGAGCCGAGCGAGATGACGTCCAATTTTTTACAATCTGTGTGTATTACACATGACTATGGAAAAATTACAAATAGTAATGCACTGATTTGGATAAGTAACTTTAATCTGATTACTAGTTTGATAATAGTAATGCATTAGATTACTCATTACTGGAAAAAGTGGTCATATTAGAGTAATGCGATACCCGCATCACTGGTTAGTGGACGCAGGCCCTCAGTAAGAAAAAGATGCTCTGACTTTGATCTTAGTCCCTTTGATAGGCCAACATGGAATAAACACTGTCTTTTAGTGCTCTCCGGCTGACTCCGAGTGCTTGCTGGCTCTCGTATGTACAGTCATTCCTCTATACAGAAAGTCTCCCTCTATGAAACTTAGAACGATTATTTCTGACTCTCCTCCCTCAGCTGCTTTGGCAGCTTAAGTGTGAAATCCTCTGAGAGTTGTTTCTTCTGGAGTCACCAGCTTTACAGCGTTGGAGCTCTTAATTATGCTTCATGTAAACGAGAGGACTGAAAAGAGAGCTGGGGTGGCTAGCCAGCGGCCCCCATGTGAGGGTGACAAAGCTTATAGCTGCACAGTGGCACTCTCAGCCTAAGGCCCCGCACAGATGAAAAGAGGGCAGAGAAAAAAGACTGAACATAAGGCATGTATGCTAATGTATCAACTCGGTAAGCTGGTGAAAGGATGAAGCTGCTTCATCTCCAGAGCTGCAACCCAAAGCAGATACAGTGAGACACACATTTGACTAATTACACACGTTTGCCTTTAGATATGTTTGTTTTCTCATATGTTGGCATGAACATAAATGTAAGAGTCTCAGTTTGTTTCTAAATGAACTGTCGATGAACTACTGTGAACACAGGGGAACTTACTCATTTCTAAACTGTTAAAGCAATGTGGGAATTCTCAGTTTATGAATTCAAGTATTAAACAGAAAATAATAAAGGAAACGGGATCAGTAACCATTTTCTTTGTCTATCCCAGGAGTCACTTAATTGTATTGCATATTCGATTTCATCTCTCTCTCTTTCTCTGTAGGGTGAGAAATATGACTAAATCCACAAGGCTTTGTCTGCTGTGTTAAGTGTTTGCAAGGGCATCAGTCACAGCAGCAGCATCGCATACGTGTTCACATTTTAAAGTCATGTGATTTTATATAAACAGAGCCAGTTCTCTGTGAGGACCTGCAGGTACGTTACATCAGTTTGTTGCAGATTAATAATGGTAAACAAACACATTCACACACCATTCAGACATCAAATTGCAAGGGTCAGATAAGATTAATTAACCTCAGTATAACCATATGAATATGTAGTTTTACCCTAAGCATTGTTCATTTTGTTGTAATGTCAGCAGAGAGGTTTAGTGATAGTAGTGCTTTAAAAGTAAAATTGACAAAACCTTGTATGTGCACTGAAAAGAACACAAGAGTCAATATCTGACACGTCAACAGAAAATAAATAAACATAACCCTCCATGCCACAAGGTGGCTGTAACCACCAATTAGATTGTAACCAGTCTAATTGGTGGAGCTGAAGAAAGCTTTAATGCCTGATGATGACACAGTTAAGAAATTTTCTTGAAAGAATTGCAGTCAAACACATGGATAAAGATTCTTTTAAAAAGCACATGCACAAAACTGAGGTTCAAGACAGACTGTGCGAGGTAAAACTAGCTTAGCGTAAGTCTGCATCAGGCAACAGCCTCAAGTGTTGAACTATGAGGGGCTAAAACTGCAGTTTCTCGAGCATCTACTTGAAACTGCCTCAAAAGCCCCTTTAGCCACCTACGCATAATCACAGTCGCATAAGCATAAAATGCGGCCTAAAACTGGAGTACGCCTTTTCCCACACAAAGTTTGTGACCTATAAAAACAAACCTGATGGTTAAATGTGCGCACCGGTAAGCAAACTCTGGCCCAGGCGTCCGTACATTTTGGAGGCACAGGAAACTGGCAACAAAGACAGCGAAGTGGTGAATACTACTACTTACTAAATATCAAACTGTACTGATGGATCCACGTCATCAAAATCAATCAAAACAATGTTTTTATTTAGGATATAAAGTAGTGTATGTAGTGAGCCGTTTCCAATAAGTCACTTGCAATATGACAATATATAAAAGTAAAAAAAAGAGAGAAAATAAAAGTCTGTCACATACATGTTTCTCCAGCGCCATCTTGCCTTCATTATCCTGGGTGGACCTCATAGGACTGTACACTAATGTAATCACTGATGTAGAGTTAAAGAGTGGTGAACACAGAAACCATAGAGACACCAGTTTTCATTCATATCTTTCAGTTTTGTGCATTAACCATAAAGTGTGGTTTTTAGTTTTGATAAAGATGCCTACATCAAGACACACTGAGTTCATACACAGAGACACAGTGGTGGCTTCACACAGTTTGCCTCCTCCAGACTCGGCACATCTTCATCAGGGTAACTATTTTGTATAAGCTGTTACTTTTTGAAGTATGCTGAAAAAACTCTGCTTCAGAGACCAAAGGGTGGTTTCTATATTTTATACAGTGTATTGTTTACAACAGCTGAGAGTGAGGCACCTATCTGAGGTGGGAATCTGATGTGGATTTGCCCACCCCTACTTACTGGGACTTTAATTCCAGGAAGCTTTTAATTAAATTTAACTGATTTTTGTGTTAAACAAATCAAAAGAACCCTCTTACGCCTTTTTGAAATTTCCTTTTCTCTTAACACGTCATTATTTGTGGGTGTTAAGAAAAAAGACTTTCCCACTTGACTTTAGAAAAAAGGTCTGCCTGCTTAAATTTCACATGTAATATTAATGTACTGAGCAGTTTGTGTGAGGGATAGTATGCAGATTTACTTCAGAGGTTTGGATGTTTAATTTCTCAGGTTTGTTTTAGAGCCCCTTTTGTCTACACAGGGAACTGGAGCAAAAAAACAACCCAAAACAAAACAAAAACAAAGTCTGACGATTACAAATTCTTTCACTTAAGTGCTGGATTCAGAAGTTTCATTTCCACAAGCTGAAAGATGCGTGGAGTGGGAGTCGGTGAGCGGGTGATGAAGAGAGAGAAAAATGCGGTAGAGCCAGTGAGAGTGGGAGATGGAACGAGAGATAGACGCAGGAGACACAGCGAGAGAAAGAGAGACTAAAGTTTGAGAAAATGTGATTTGGTCTGGCTGTTTTGGGCTGCATGCTCCATTTGCCCTCCCTTACAGGGAGGGAGAGTGACGGGCATTGGCAGGAATTGAATCAGTAGATTAAACACCCCCTCCTCCTCCTCCTCTGTCCCTTCTTTTTCTCCTCTCTGCTCATTCTCCCGTTCCTTTGACGGGGGAAATGTGGTGGAGATTGCAGGCAGAGATGTTCTTGCCAAGTGCAGCTAAGGAGCCTTTGTCACAGGTAAGATTGATTGGGTGATTAAATATCCAGCAGCAGAGTATTAGTAGCCTCTCTTGACCATTAGTGCCAGGCAGCGGCAGAGATGCATTAAGAAGCTGTCGTTGGCAAAAGGCTGAAGCTCTACTCCAAGTTATCAAACCTTCCGTGCTATCATGATGGAATTCACTCCGGCCGTGTAGCAGCCAAATCGAAGAGTCGAGATAATAAAAGCAAAGGCCTTACATGGAGTCAGACTGTGGAAGAAACTGATAACCCACAGCACATTCAGCAAATATATAATGTTGAGCTGGCACACAGCTGAAAAGAACTATTCTTGTGCAAGTGTCAGGAGCAAAGATCTGTATGTAGATCCCTCACTCTTTGGTTAAAGAAGCTGAGGCCTGCTGAGAGCACATGTGTTTAACATCAGCTACCTTTAGGTGTGCAAATGTGTTTGGATTTCCTGCTGGTTTATTGGTTAATTGATTAATAGTTTGATCTGTTAAATGACAGAATGCAAAATGCTAAATTGTCATGTTCTGCACTGTTCGGTGCGAATGTTTTTGTTTTTGTTTATTAATTTTTTTGTGTGTATGTGTGTGTCAGGTTAACGCCAACTTCAACCTTTATTTATAAACATATTTTTTGGTCTCGGTGTAAAGAAATCAGAAACTTAGAGAAGCACTGACCAGCTGTGCTGTCTGTGTCTGGATGGCAGGACAACATCGTGCTCCGCTTTTCCTGATCAGAGACGGTTTGAGTTCAGTGGCTTCTCTGTCTGCTTTCCCATTTGTGCCACATGACTGAGATGGGAGCTGTCTCCAATCAGTGAAGCTTTAATCATGATGGAAATTTTCGTTGTCCTACAGCCATAAATAAATGAATAAATGGCAGTGATTATTGATGTTTAATGCGTGCACTGCTAAAACAAAACTCAGTGTGGTCTTCTTTTGAAAATATCTTAAGTGATACCAGGCTCTGTGTCCTAATTCAGCGTTTGCAGCCTTCATAGCCTCTGAAGACTGCAGCCTTTGGAGGAACCGACCTTCGTAGGCCGCAAAGGCCAAACTAAATTGAGACAGTTTGGGCTACTGAGCATTTTCTGTTTGTCACTCTCGACATCACGCAGCCCCGCCCTCACTTATCAAGCTTACATCACTAACAACTGATAATCTCATTTTAAGTTGTGGATTATGATCAGTTGTATATCTAGAATTAGGACTTTTTAAAATAGCTTTAATCCTCACAGGGACTTTAATGCATGAACATATTACTCACTGTATTGAAACGAGTCTAATCATACTTCTCAACAACACCTGTAGGATTGAAAAAGCTTGTTTAATATCATCGAATACCATCGAATTCATCTTTTATTCAAGTGTTTCATTTATTACACAACCAGCAGATCTTCTAAACCACTTCCTATCACCAGACATTTGTGCAGTTTCTGTTCAGGGACATTAATACATTTTTATTTTAATCGAACCAATGCAGCCTTTACATTTTTCTGTTCCCAAGGCCTGTTTTCATTTCTTTTCATTAGACATGCTGAGATTCCACGATGTAAAGAAACGCCTTGAGACGAGATTTTCTGTTAAAGACCTTTAGGTGGTGGAAGGATTAAACATTTAGTCAGCTTGGTTCACTGCTGCTCCAAATGCCAAATATAAATGTTATACAGAATTTGTTTTGGATATTTCTGTTTATTATCTGCACTTTGTCTTTTTGCTTTATCATTTGGAAAATTTTAAGATTTTATTGCTGAAAAGAAGAACCCTTTCAGGATTTCTTGCGTAACAGCACAGCGCTCTGTTGTGAAACTGGCTGAAGCCTTTGGAAAAATTCAGCACTCAGCACTCAGCGGCCTGTTTTCTCTCCTCTGCCCTCTGATATCTGAGCTTTGATCTCTGTGTCTGTGAGGTGGAGTTAGAGACTGCAGATAGACAACTTTTCTTTTTCAATCGATGAAGGAATGCTGGAGGGGCTGAGTCACCTCTTCTAGATTTTTTTTTTTTAACTCTTACTTCACTACCAACTTGTTTCAGAAACCAGCACCTCTGTAGAAGCAGTGCATTCATTCAGTGGAGGGAATGCTGTCTTACTGTACAGTACATGATAAATAAAGTAAGCACAAAAAAGAAAGCAATTTGTGTTTGTTTTAACAGCAGAATCAGCTGTTTGGCATCGGCAGACAAGATTTTGGCAAATTTTCATGGAAACAACCCACATACTCAGCTCAGCTGCCCATCCCACAAAAACATGTTCCTCACAAATGTGGCTCCGTTTAAAAGAGTCGAGTCACTTGGGAACGCAGCCCAAAGCTGGTGGTAAACTGGATCTAAGGCTAAATACTGGCACAAGACCGATAGCAGACTAGTATCGTAAGGGAAAGTTCAAAAGAACTTCAAAGAAAGAAAATAGGATTTCCAACGGTATAAGACTGATTGCCATGAAGCATCATTACAACATAGAAAGATCCTACCAAACAGTTATTTCCACACTTTTTATGCTAAGTTTATGTGTGATATGACATGTTTAATGGATATTCTTTGGTCAATTGATAAAGTTTTTTTTTTTTTTTTTTTTACACATTCAGTGCCAGACATTTTCAGAGTATTTTAACCGATCCTTCAAGACCCAAAGAATATTGTGTGCTATGACACCAAAACTTCCAAAAGAGAGTAGACTCTCCTCTCTCATCTTGCTTTCTGTTTTTTAACAAAAAAAAAAAAAAAAAAAAAAAAAAAAACGAGAAAATGCACTCTTTTAGATAGAGCTCATCTCTGAAGCTCCATCCTTATGGATCATATGCATTATCTCTGTCGTCTTTTCTCACGATCGCAACACACACTCTCTCCAAGAAGTGACATCGTGACATGATCTCTGTTTGAGTGTGAGCTGCCTGAACTTTTCCGACCTGCCATGTCTCTGTCATCTAGCATCTTTGCTGATTTCTCATCCAAAGAGAGCACCACCCCCACCCACTGAAATGCATCATTGACATCTATGGAAGCAGTCAGTGGTTGTAATCAAAGTGACGTCTATAGACAACAATGGCAGCCAATGAGTTCATAAACTGTCTAATATTAAAGCTTGGAGGCCATGTTTCTAATTCACGTGCACATGAGTAAATAACGGGTAATATTTCCTTAAGATGGATGAATTAGCAGATTTATGATGAAGAGATAACTGGTGGGGCAAGTGGTGCCTCATTTTTGTCACTTTTCTCTGTCTCAAGAAGACATGGCCATGGCTCCAAATCTGTTTCTTTGACCAGAAGTTCAGCGTACATATTCAGAAACTAAAACACGTTACAGAATGAGTTGATCAACTTATCCCAATAACAAGGTGCTATTTCAGGTTGAATCAGCACAATCTGACATGAACATGATCCTCTGAAGCTGCATTTTTTTCAGCTCTACAGTCGTTTTCCTGCAGCCGGCTGAAGACCTCTTGCAGCTGACTAAAGTGGACTTAAGGCACTGTGAGGTAATATGTCACTTGCCAGGTAGATAAACTTCCTCGCTGCGCACTGTCTCTGTGTTATCGTGGACTCTGGATGCTCCTTGCCGACCTTTTCCTTTGAGGTAGTTACGCTGACCTGGAAATTCCACCCTGTTGATTGGTTTAGGGGCTGGAGATGCAATCTGGTGATGAATACTGAAAAGGTCACGGCAGCCTCTCTGAAGCAAAGCCGTTCTGTTGGGTTACATGCTGTCTAAAATGCATCTGATAACGTCTCTTTCTGCGCTTGTGTGTGTCACCCGTTCATTTCTTTTATGCATGTTTGTTGAACACAGTGTCCTAGATGTAGTTTGTGCCTCTCCGTCCTCTGGTGGGAACTCATTAGCATCTAAAATGATACAGGAAATGGAGTACGCTTCTCTGTCGGAGGCTTTGACATCTTTATTGACACAGAAGGCAAAGTGATGAGATACTATTTGAAGGCTCATCATCATTTTAATGTACTGCACAAGTGTATAAAATGTACTGCCTGGTTTGAATGTTAAATGTAAACCTTGTATGCTTGAATTTCCTTTTTCAATGACATTTTGCTGCTCACTTTTCTGGGGACAAAATCAAACGATACCTCTGGTATTACATCTTTATTTAGAGTTAAACATTTTCTACAGGTTTCTGTCTTGGCTAAAGTTTATGCAGAGAGTTTACTGCTCACACAAATACAGATTTATGTCGTATGGACAAAGAATAAAAAGCTTTTCTTGCAGCTATCAAAACCAAAAGAAATATCAATCAACTTTTTCTACCATTTTTACTCACTGATACCAGCTCTGTGATATCTTAACATTTTCATAAAGGCAGAATAGAAAGTAGTCCCCATGTGCACAGAGTAATATTGACACAGTATATCACACTCAGAGCCTAAATGTCACTCCGGGAAAGTCAGGGCCTTTTTGGTAATGGCACATGGTTGCAAATGTCAGGAAAAGTGCATTGCTGATGAGTTACTGTTGTCTGGCAGCTCCGGCCTCTGATGCACAGAATGTCTTTGATATGAGAAAAACACACCTACCTTTATGTGAACTAGACGTACACCAGGATTAAAGCTGGTCTGCGTCTCTCTGGTATTTGCTCTTACACAAATGCGCTCTATTTCTGTCGGACTTCTTGAAATGGGGCACCCATGAGTGGACAGATATTATGCTTTCAGAGAAATGAAGTCATCAAATGAAATGAAAAGTGTATATCTCCAGCTTTTATCCGATTGCTGCAGGCTTTGATGCCGCATTTTTAAAGCTGTTTTTATTTCGCCCAGGTAAAGATCGCTCCATATCCTGATTATTTCTTATTTACCAGCAGTATTCATGACTCAATGAGCAACAATCTGCTGTGTGTCTGGGTTCACATTCACATTACCGCCTGTTCACTCTACCATACCCACCTTTTTCCTGACTACTCATAGTTCATAGTGGTTGCCGGTGTTGCTCTTCCAGTTGACCGTTCTGTTTAAGTCGCCACGGAGACCACAAAGCTGATGATGTTACCCTTACACTGCGAAAAACTGAAATCTTAGGAAGTGCTTTTGTCTTATTTTTAGTAAAAATGTCTTTTTTAGACTCAATATGAGCCTCATTCACCAGACTAGTCCAGAAACATGTCTCATTTAGCTCTGCATTGTTTGTGACAAGTAAAAAAAATCTGCCAGTGGAGTAAGTGAACTGCCGGTGTATCTTAACACCAATAGGCCTCTGAAGAAACAGGTGGATACCTTACACCTTATACTTGTCACAGCTACAAAGGGTGAATCTCTAAGATGTAAGACTTCATCCTTCCTCTTCCACCTTGGTAGCTTCTGACGGAGATGCAAGGAAACGAAGGGAGGAGAGAGGAAACAGGAGGGTTTGTTTTCAGAGAAATGAGAGGTCCTTTCCTCAGGAGCGACGTCTTTAAGTGATGACGATATCAGCTGATCAGAGCTGGATCATCTGTCAGTCAGCTCTTTCTTGGTAGAGATAAACAGAATCAACAGGAAAATGAATGAGAGACATAACTGATCATTAATATTCTATTTTATTAAGCTATGATAATTATGATGAATCTGACCAAAATAAAAGTGTAAAAACTCAGTTTTGATCTTCTGTTATAATGATTTCATGATGGCTGTGCTCAAGTGAAGTATGAAGTCTGAGCTGCTGCAGAGTCCAGTTAGTCAATGATATCCCATACGGGGGCGTGTCTGTCAGTGGAAAGTCTTCCATGAAGCCTGCTTCTCTGAGCACAATTAGCGCTTTGGGACGCCACTCAATATGGCAGCTCAGTATTTCTGGTGCGGTGGAGAAGAGAAGAGAAAGGAGCCTGCAGATTAACGCTTTGGGATTCACCCACAGTGGGAAACATTGTGTTATGGATATCCTTACCACGCTCTGCCGGTAGCGCTTTGGATGTAGCTGGGTGCCAGAGAGCCTCCAGTATGTATTTCCATCTGTTCATTATCTTTACCACTTTTTCCATTTCAGGTCACAGGGGCCTGGAGCCCTTCCCAGCTGTCTTTTATCCCAAGGCAGGGAACACCCTGAACAGGTTGTCTGCCTATCACAGGGCTAACTAGTAGAGATTCACCCACAAATACACACTCAAGACAATTTTAGAGTCACATATTAGCCTGGTTAGCCTTTTTTTTTGGACTATGGGAGGACGTCAGAGAAAACCCACACAGGGAGAACACGCAAACTCCATGCAGAAAGGCACCTGGAGTCAGATGATAAAGCACTCCAAGCTTGTGAATAGTATTTGTGAAACACACTCCCGTCTTGTAACTCTCCGTTTGTCTGTCCAGTTTTTTGCAGAAGATTAGACTCTGGCAGAGAGGTAAATGAAAGTTAAGTGTTCTTCACAGCTAATGAGCTAAGATAGCATCTTCTCTGCTCTCTGTCCACGCAAAGGTCAGCTCTGTCGAAACAAACTGTTAACGGTGTAAATTCTCAGCTAGAACGGTCGCAGCAAATAGGCCTCTTCATGAGTCTGTGGGTGTGGTTTGATCGAATCGACACGACAGTGATTCAGCAGTGATTCTCGTCGTGGTTTACATCGCACTCAAGCCTACTGGGTACATGGCACCTTTTTACCTCTTACGTTGGAATCCTTTAAATTTTCCCTCTCAAATCAAAATAAACAACCTCCATGAAGCGGTTTCTTCAGCTGAACTCTTCTAAGAATCAAAATCGTCTTTGTGCCTCCTGTCATGTACAAACGTCTATAAAAATGTCTGCAGCATCTTTATTTTTGCTGTTGGTTCTTAATCCTTGCCACTTCTTCTCTGAACAAGATAGGATGCTGTAAAGCTCTCCAATCCTTCGTTACTCGTATCTGGCCCCATCAGCTGAGGTATCTCAAGCCTCAGCTTTTTCTCCTACAGCTGAGTGAAATTCCATAGTAGCTAAGATTATAATCTATAGAAGAAGAATGATTTTCTCTTATTCTCCCACCCCCCTCTCTCTCTCCCTCTCTCTCTCTCTCGCCCTCTTTTTAGTGCTCAACATGCCTTCTTAGGCCTGAGAATGATTCTGACTTCAGAGGGATATCTCTCCCCCTCACATCCACGGCTCGCACTGCGCCAATGCAGAGTTAGCCTTTCCTTTCATGCTGTGCCCCTGGGATTATCATATCAATCTGCGTGACCTGATTACTAGGCTGCGGTTGGCTGCCGGAGCACTGGATCAAGCGATGCCTCTATCGCTGCTGTCTAATTAACACCAACATGTCATTTCTGCGCTCCATCACTGAATCTTCTTCAAATCAAGGTTTGGCAGCTCTTCTCGCTCCATCCACAGGGTTCGGATAGGTCAGAGCTCACAGGATGGATACAACGTGCAGTGTGCAGCAGACGGATGGCTTTACCTGCAGTTTAATGGAGCTGAAATGATGAGGCAATTATTCTGCGGTTCTTCCAATCTTAGATTAATCATTTAAAAGTTATAACTACTGAGAAGTCGAGTAGAAATGATTCTTTCATAACAGAGATGAGACCACTTTCAGCCTCTGGCTTCTCCCCCCTGCAGATCACTGTAAAGTGAGTAACTTCAGCTTTTCAGAAGGTATCATTTATTTCTGACACTTTTTAAGGTCGGACCTGCTAGTTTTGATTTTTTTTTTTTTACTTCAAGCAGTTTTTACAGAGCACTAAACAAAACTTTTACATGAATCAAAATTCAGTTTTGTGTTATAATTAGACGTTGACAGTTAATCATATGTTGATTCAATATAAATCCTCAAAACTGCACCAGGTTACATAACCCTTTGGTTTGAGTTGGTTCTATTTATTTATGACACTTATATTTGTTTGTTATATTTGTTTGTAAAACTAGAGAAATGATAAATTAGGGAACTTATCAAAATAAATTAAAAAAATGTTTTTGTTTTGATTTATTATTATTTTTTTAATTTACATTTTTGTGTCTTTATTGTATTTAAACCTTTTTTATTCTTTAAATACGTTCACTTTCTATTTTCTTGAAATGATTAACTTTTTTATTCAATTAGTCAATGTATTTTGTGGAAAGCTTCTGTAATAAAATTTTGATTTATTGTTATTTTGGCTGCCTCTCTGGTTAAAGCTGTATGTCTTTCCTCTATACTGATCTTATCCTGTTTTTGTGAAAAAAAGTAAACTTGCTTGATGTATCAGTGAGATTTAGTTCTGCGTGTTATTTGAGCAGCGTGTTGTTTCAAACTTAAACTGATACCTCACCTCTACCAGGGAAATCAGGCATTATAAGTTCCGCTAATAATAAACTCAACTTTCCAGTGGTCGATGGTCTTGGCATCACTAATTTGAGTCGGTTATATAACCAGCCAAAACCTCCTCACAGGAGCTTTAACGAACACAGGGAGTTTTATAAACATGAAGCAGTCACCTTGGGCTCGGGAACATTGCAGTGAGCAGTTTTTTTCAACTAGTTTTCTGCCGTTTTTGAAGAGTTTACTGTTAAAATACCAAACAGTGTAAACAGTCATTAGTTACAGCCCTCCGTTTCACTCAGAGGAGAGAAGGTCATGCTTTTGCTCATCCGTGTGGTTTCATTCCCTGCTGGATCGCCCATGCTGAAAATGATACTGTCATAATACTGCGGCGCCTCTCATAAAAGCATCTGCAGAAGCGGCATATGTTGCGGTAGTTAGCATGATCACAGGCACATCGGTGGATGTTTTGATTACTAGAAGCAGTGTCATGTGATCGGGAATCTCACCCAGATGGATATTAGAGGGAAGCGTTTCAGCTGCCCGTCATTAACAGGTGTGTAATTAATTCCCCATGATGAGCCGCTGTGACATTAATGCGGGCTGACTGTGTGGTGGTCCGCTCTGTGGGACTTAAATGACGACAGCCAGCCAGACGTGTCCTTGTCATCGCTGTGTCTGTGTGGCCTCATTACTTCTCTGGCCACTGACACCTCTCCTCCTCCTCCTCTTCCTCATCTTCCTCTCTCCTCGCACACTACCCTCCTCCTTGTTGCTCCGTGACACAGGATCAGGTTTTATTTGTGGAGCTGTGTGTTAAAACTGGAAACACTTTGAAGCTTTTGGAGATAAACGGGTCAGCCTCTTTCTTTGCTATTGAACCAGGTAAAGGTGAATCATCGCCCCAGACAAGACAGGTGTGTGCCTGTGTGTGTGGAAAGAAAAGACAAGCAGACAACACCTCATTAGGCTGCACAGGCTATGCATTGTCGTAAGGACATAGTTGTTTGAGATGTCAACGCACGCCCAATAAATAGTTGAATTATTCATAACAAATTGAGAAATTCATAATGTACCTGATTAGCATTTTAGCATAATTGATTCTCAAGAAAAGATGGAATAATAAATCATTGCTGGCCGCTTTTTTTGCGCTGAAGTTTTGCCTACATTATCCATCCAGCCTCTCCCCCCTTCTCCTCCCCTTCTTCTCCCCCTCTCTGCAATGCTTTTTTCATCTGCCATTTGTATGCTTTTCATTACCTATCTGCTCCCTCATGACACACCAGTAATAGCCTTGGAGGCATGCTGGTAAACAGTTTTGACAAATTAAAATCACCCAGCTCAAGTGAAGAGACTGAAGCTGCAAACCAGGGGGGAGAGGACGGAGGAGGAAGAGGAGGGTGCTAGCTCTGCCTTTCAAAGACGAGGTGCACGCTTTACTTCCACTAATCCTTTCCCTTTGCATCACAAGTGTAAGCCCAAGATGATTGCCCACACAATTGTGTCATCTGTGCGGATGTTTAGACAACACACTGATGGAGAAAAGTATTAAACTGTTTTAATGAATCTCTGCCGTGATGTTCCTCACATGATGATGAGCACCTCGGACGCCTGAGTTTTCATCTAAGTGAGAAAAAAACAAACGTGACAGTGACGAAGATGTAAAAACGTTTGAAGAGTAATCCATTAATGATGAAAAACCTCATTAATCCTATGAACAAAAACATGTTTGTGACAGGCGTGTGCAATCTAAAGCAGGCTTATTAATCCCCAGACCACTAAATGTGATTTTCTCCTCATTTAGACCCATTTAAACCTTTTTTTTAATCACGTAGCTTATAAACATCAGTCTAATTAAAATCTGCTGATATGTAGTCATAAAGTTCAGATGCTCTGTACTTTACTGTGGCAGAAACATGAATCATTCTGTGAAAGCTGAAATAGAACTAATCATTAGTTTTCTGAAGAAACAATTCAAATTAAAACAACTAAACTGAAACAAAATGCACAATATTTTGCAAATAGTTTTGAAGAGATATTTGAAGCTAACGTGTTGAAAATCTAACAGTTTGCTGTCAGTTCGATCGAAACCCATTATATCCATGGTGATCCACCTCATAACTTTAAATGTACAAGGACTGTATGCTCTGTTCAGGTTGAAAGTGATCCTTCTTACTATCTTGAAAGCAGCAGGTCAAAGGCTAGTTGGCTAATCGAGGAGACACAAGGTTACATTATGATGTGTTCAAGGTCAGGTCAAAGGGGATTAAAAAAATCATCAATAAAAGCAATTACAGTTAGGAGGAGGATCTTTAAGGGAGCTCAATTATGGTTTCAATATCAATAGATTTTAATGAGCCCATCTCCAGTGGACCAGCCTGCCAGAGGATTGGAGAGGAGCTGTAAAAACTATACTCTAACGATGGAAACACACCAGATGCGTTTCAGGCTTGGCCCCGCTCTGTTGCTTGTTGAATTTTGCTCTCTCATCCACCAACTCACATTGGCTGGATGTTCAATGTAGCATGTTATGAATATATATATATATATATATATATATATATATATATATATATATATATATATATATATATATATATATATATATATATATGTATATATATATATGTATATGTATATGTATATGTATATGTATATATATATGTATATATATATGTATATGTATATGTATATGTATATGTATATGTATATATATATATATATGTATATGTATATAAATATATATATGTATATATGTATATATATATGTATATATATATATATACATATGTATATATATATATAGATATATACAAAGATATATATATATATATATATATATATCTTTGTATATATCTATATATATATCTATATATATATCTATATATATATATATATATGTATATATATATATATATATATATATATATATAAATATGAATATATATATATATATATATATATATATATATATGAATATATATGTATATATATGAATATGTATGTGTATATATATACACACATATTCATATATATATACATATATATATACATATATATTCATATAATCTATTCTATAGATTTTTTTTAGAATTCTATTTTTACAGAAGGTGTTGTTTGAGTAGAAGCTGATAGACTGATAGCTCCTGTTGTTAAAAAGTGATGCACTTGTGGTTTGTGTTTTAATAAAACCCAGAAACCCTTCCGTAAATCCTCTGTTTCAAAGGTTTCTGCCTTCATGAAAACTGCCATCAATGTCATAAAGGTAAATAAAAAGCTACAGGTAGAAATCAATCGTTTACAGGGTACAAAACAAAATAAATTCGAGATTTTCTAAGCAAGACTGTGTTAGCAGTAAAAATTTGGTGATTAAAAAAACTTAACTTGAGAAAGTTGGTGGTCAGAGGCTCAACTTGCTCCCCTGCTTGTTGTCATTTTGCAACATTAAAAGTTTGAAACCTTCTGTTTTCCAAAAGCACTTCCAAAAGAACATCCAAGACCTCTTTGAAAATGATTGTCTAATTTAATTTAAGGTACTGTTAGAATTGAGTCCCATATATCAGTGAAAGTATATTAATCAATTTTACTGTTTGGTTATGTGCTTATTGCAGTCATGTTTTGTTGGATATGTAATGGAAGGTTAAAAGTTCCTCAAAGGCTACAGATCACCCAGTACATGGAAAATATATCCACAGTATGAATGACCCACTTTTGCAGAACTATACTTTTGCAGGCTTATATCTTTACAAGTTTATGTTTTTGTATGTTTATAACCTTGCAGGCTTATATTCAGACACAGAGGGTTCATATGAAGGACACCCTGAAATGTCAGCCTGACCCTTAACGATGTACTCAATTTTGCAAAAACAGGAAGAGACTGGAAGAGGTATGTGGGAGGAAAGTACCGAACAGTGAAGGAGACATTAAGCTGTGCTGACTTTATTTTTGTGCATTAATCAATGACGATTGTGCTCATGGAGGTCCTGTATTAGTGTTTACAGAAGGTGGAAAGCCCCTGGAAGGCGACAGAGCATACAGTATGAAGGAAGAATTGACATCACTAACATGAAGAGCTTCACTTGAAGCTTTAATAAATGATTAATTGTGTTTACTCATGTGTTTGCCAGGTAGCTGTATACAGTCAAAAGGGAAAAGGAAGTCTGGGACAGTGTGTTGTTTTTGAGAATGCATGAGTGCTGCTGTAAAAGGGAGGAAGCGCAGCTGTAGGGAGTATAACTGCCTATCCGTAGATGGTGGAGCGATGGGAGTCTGGATAACACAAACATGTATGATAAGGAAGTATGAACGTGCAAGGTGTGTGCCTGTGACATTCCTTTTTCAGGAAAACACCAAAAATATCCTGAGAGTGATGAGAAACATTGTTGGCCCAGCCTGCAGAGTAGTAACTGAATGTCTAGAATAGGTGGAGCAATTCCTATAAGAAGGGTTGAAGGAGAGCACCCGAGGTTCTTCTTTCTCTGAAGGAAGGCTTCGAGACTTGTCAGGGCTGTCAGGGCGAGCTAATGAAGAACCCGGAATTCTGTCGCACATTTCTTGATCCATTGTGATCAATAATTTGGCGTAAACGGAGAACTCGGCCGTCTCCTTTTACTTCTCCCATCCACTTCATGTGTTCATTGCAGGAAATGGCAAAAAGTTAATCAGGAGTCAGATTCTCAGATTAATATTTTACAGGATGATGAGGGGTGGCCATTTCCAACAGCACGCACCTGAATGCTTTCTTAAAAATAAGAGCTAAGAGAAACTGATGAATAATCCAACTTGAGACAGTAACTTACACACATGCATGTTTACACCAGTAAAAAATGCAGATGATTACAAAAACAAAATGAGTCCCCCAAAAACAAATAAGACATCAAAATGAAAAAATTGACACCTAATTTTTACTTTTCTTGAATCGATGTTGTCACAAGTTTAAAATGATGCACTGCAGGTGCTTATTGTGCGACATTATCACTACAAAAATGTTCTTAACTTCCTGCTCAACAAAATCACTTCCCATCCAACACACTATCCATCTTCATTTCCTATCATGGCTGGCTGACAGGGGTTTCCATCATGTGTCATTATTGGTGCATGAGGCAACTCAGCGGAACAATCCACCTCTCTGGGAAATGCATCAATCACCGGCTCCTTGTCCCGCCCTGACAGCTCAGCGCAGAGACAACCGGGGCCGTGTCCCGGTGTTGAGGATGCACTTAAACCCAAGCTGGATTGGTCTGAGAAGGCTTGTTCTGGATTCAAGAGGTAATTAAGATTAGGGACTGAATGTGTGACAGCTGTAATACCTGCCCGGACAGCTGACAAGCTTTGGTTTGCCTGACGTCGTGGACGGATGAAGGAGGCCAAGCTGTCAGAGCAGAGCCTTAGCAGAGACGGGAGTAAAGACCCCTCAGTGGGAGAGGAAAACACTGGTGTGATAGATGAGTCAGTCTGTTTAAAGGAGACGAGCTGCAAAATGAAACATGAGCAAGATGCTGTGCAGCAAACTGTAAAGTGAAATTAAAGTGTCATTTGAGGGAAGCGCAGAAGCGTGTAAACACAAAACACATGATAGTTATCGTCTTTATCAACTAAATTAGAAACCTCAGAGGCCTTAAGAGCAGCAAATTACCTCTTCATTGATTTTAAATGAGCATATTTGGCTAATCTTTAAAGGAGCATAATTCATTACTGAATGACTTCACTGGTGGTGGAGAGGGAGAGTTGGTGCTGTCACTTTGAATACTGAAAAACATTTCCTGTTTTATTACATGACGTCATTGTGGGGTATTTTTTCCAGCTGTCCTTTTTTTTTCGCACAGGATTCACTACGATAGTTTCAGCCTCATAAGAATATTGAAGTGTTGTTTCATATCCAGAAAAGCTTGTGTTTTCAGGGATAAAGACTCCATTTCCCATAAGCACAAACACCCACAGTCACAAAGACGTGACTCCTGCCAAGGCATGCGTTCATTTATCACAAACAGCTTAACCTGTGTTTTAGCCTGTGCTCCATCACTCTCCTGTTCAACTTTCTTCTGCTCTTTTATCCTTTTTTCTTTTTCAGTCCACCTCCCGTGTCCAACATCACTACAACATTAATCAAAGAAATCTTTCTTTTCGAGAAAAAGGACAGAGCTCACTTCTTACTACTAAACTTTGCAAGGTGTGGTGTTTTCATAGAGACTGATGTGTCGTAAATCAGTCCGGTTCTGGATGACCCATACTGAGAAACTGAGAAATATTATTTAGAAATCAGAAAATCTGTTTTTATGCTGATAATCTTATTTTAAATTGGGGACTACAATCAGGCTTTTGAATAGAAATGAGACTTTTTTGAGATCAACCAGGAAGTCTTCACAAAACAATGTAAACAAAAACAATTGTGATGACACATGGAAAGAAGGTCTGACATTATGTATCCATCTCTGGTTATTCTGAAGACTCGAACAAGAGTTTGGGAAAATGCTTCACCTCTTATCCAAGAAGCCTCATCTGTTCCTGTTAGCTTCCTGAATGGGTCTGATCTGTGTGATCGTTAACTTTTATGTTGTGTTTTCTTTTTTTTCAAACACCTATAACCTTGTGAAATTTGCACCTATACCACTGTTTAGACCTGTTATCACACCTGATGGGTCCAAGTGTGAAGGGCTGTGAGAGCGTGTGACTCACTGAGTCTGTGATGTCAGTTACTCGAAAATGTCAACCTAAAGCAATATGCATGCTATGAGTCATCCCCACTGGTGTTTTTTTGTCACCCGTTTTATTATTAATGATTATCCATCTTTTCTTTTAGCTGCATTGTCTGCCTGTAGATTTGGGTTAAGTTACTTAAAAATAGACGGGGCCTGTCGGATGTTTTCGGTGTTTGACATTTTGGTCAGTTTTGTGTCATTCAGCAGGGCTTGAGACTGTGAGCAAAATGGTCACATAGACGACCTGTTTTCAGCGTGTGCAAGTCAGCCACCTGCACTCTCTCTGGTTCTGAAGAGAGCATACCATTGTGTAGACCTACGGCACAAAGGAAGCGGATTATCGCTGATTTTTTTTTTTTTTTTTAAATTTAGGGCTTTTTATGCTTTTATTTTGAAAGGACAAGACAGTGGATAGAGTAGGAAACGGGGTGAGAGAGGGCAGTGACATGCAGGAAAGTAACAACGCAGGCCGGACTTGAACCCAGGCTGCCTGCTATAGGGCTTTCAGCCATATGGAGCGCAACCTAGACCACTAAGCCATCTGCTCTCTATCCTTGATTATTTTAAAAACAAAACGAGGAGAGAGAGGAGGAGGCTAATGGTGAGGGAGAGCCAGCAAAAGGTGCCAAATCAGATGCTACTGATGATGAAAAGAATGAGGCCGAGCAGAATAATGATTCTTTTTTTTTTCAGATGTTTCAAAATGTAAATTATATTGTTTGAATGGATTCAAATAAACTTTAAGTCTATATTTGCGCACATTTACAGAGCGTAATAAGAGTGTGGAGCTGTACTCATGAAATGTGACACTGCTCTGCAAATAACTTAATTTTAAAAAATGAACACTGGAGTCTCAACTTCTTTCCAGCTCTGCTGCGGCTCACTTGAGAGTGGTGGCAAAAAGGCCACAGAGTGGAGTGGAGTGAAGGGAGAGGGAAAAGGATGAGAGAAAGTTAGCCAAGCAGGGATAAATTAAACAAATATTTTGCTCAAGCCTGTGAAAATGACCCTAATGTTAACAACAGTAACGTTTTGCCTTCATGTTTTTGTTTTTTTTTCCAGATGAAGAAACAGTTGCTTTTGGAAAAAAAACACAATGTTATTCTGCTCTCTCTAAATGTAGGAGCCCAGTCTGGCAGATAGATAAACAGTACTTTGTAAAATTATTCAAATTGAGAGTATTAATCAGCTGCTTCCTGCTGCACAGATTTTCTAACTGTCTACGCTATGGAGGCCCTACAAGGCCAAACTTCGTCCAACCCTTCTTATAGGAGCTGCTCCACTTATTCTAGACATCCAATTACTACTCTGCAGAGCCCTGCTCAGTATCAAATCAGACACATCAGAACGTCTTGAGAGTGCTGACATAAATTTCCTTGAATGCTGTTTATATATCCTGATACCTCTTAAAAGTTATATCAAAGACTGAGGATGACTGAGGGGCCAAACGATGTGTTACAGGTATAAGCTGAATCACAGGTTCTGTCATCTTTTCTGGGACTATTTGCCTCCATTAATGTATGTTAGAAAGACGAATATGGGCACACCTGCATCCACAACACCACCTGGACACACTTTCACCCCTCTTCTTTAGAAATTGTTTGCAACCACTTCCTTACTTTTTCCAGCCCTACCAGAGGTTAAAACAGAGCCATCTATAATGAGCATTTAGCTCAGTCAGACTCAGCCTGGCTCTGTATTATAATTCACTGGATGAAAACCAAATTCAATCATTATGTTTTAGCTGTGGAGCACCTGTCCATCCATCTCTGCAGAGTGGAGTCAGACAATGGCTGCAATCTGATTTGCACGAGCAGTAGGAGCCCAGAATTGACTTTAAGTTTTGCAGTAACAGGATCCAAATGAAGCCAACTTAAAGGCCCTGTGAGAACTTTATGAGTGATCTTGAAATAGTTGCACTTATATTGATATGTGCCTGTTCGTAATCCATTATTTAAAATGAGATTATTTCTCTGTATCTGTGGTCAGCCAGAAAATTGTTCTAAAGAAGATCTGCTCTCCATTCTTTTGCTTCCAAAACCAATGCATGCCTTGGCAAGAGTCACATCTTTGCAACAGTGGGTGATACGGTTACTTGAAAAACAAATACCAGTTTCAGCCAAAGCTGTCACTGACAGATAGTTCTCACAAACATCATACTTAGTTTCAATGTACTGCATTATTAAATTCTTTGTTTTATAGTCTCGTGAACTCTTAAAAGTAATTTAATTTATCTGATATTGAGTTTCTTTCTTAATTTTCAGCAGTCAGCAGTTGACTTTAACAGAATTGTAGCAGTAAAAAATCCTGTTAACCATTTGAACTAATTTATTGGCTCTTATGTATTTTAATTAATAAATAAAAGTTTAAGATTGGGCTTTAGAGACATACAGATAAAACAAAGAAAGTAGAACAGAGTGTTGCATGGGTCATCTCTTAGATCTGAGATGTTGTGACTTGGTTTGACTTCAATTAAATCCTGGGGGAGGCTCCCAGTCAATCTGTGATCTTTATCAGCGCGCTGCCTCAGATCTCTATCTCCCTCTGCGACCCAGGGGAAACACAGACGACTTTCATGACAATGCTGCGGACTCCCCGCTATTCCTACACAGCTTTCCCTCCCTCCTCTGCCTAACAATGCGCCAAACTCTATTGACAGGCTCAACCTTGAGTCCCCAGCCTGATTTTTTTTCCTCGCTCTGGGTATCAAACTGGGTGGGAGCAGGGGTTGAATTTGTGTTTTTATGCAGAAAATGAGTCAGCTCACCAGGGAAATTTAGCAGAACTGAACTTGATAATTTGACTGAAATGAAAAATATCATTCCTCCAAATGTCCATTATTATTTTTGAGCATCCAGGAACTGATTTGCATATCTATTTTAAAAACAAGCCACGTTTCAAACTTCAAAAAAAAATATATGCAGACGTAATTTATACACAACTGGTGTTGCAGCAGCTGCTGTCGTGATGGATGCAATCCTCACCAACATCCCTAATCTCCAACTCTCCTCCCTCACTGAAACTGTCCTCTGATGGTTAATTACTCGCTTTGATCTGGGTTTGTTCCTTCTGCATCATATTTCATGTTCTGTAATTGTGTTGAATATTCACAGGAGCTATAATCTGCTGCAGAACTCCAGCACGGCTGACCTGTGTGGAGTGTTTTTGTTGTAGTACACACAGCTCACTCTAAAAGGTACACTGTGCATGATTAAATTGCATTTAGCAGAACAGACTAAGACATTACATAGATATTATAAGATAATTATGTTTAAATGAGTGAATATGAAAACTGTTGTGTGCAAAAGAAGTTGTGTTGATTAAATAAACTATAAATGAAGGGTGAAGCTTATGCATCACTGGAGCTTTTTGTCCTTGAAAGACACCATAGCTTTTACAGTAGTTTCACCAACAGTAGGAGTGAGCAAGGGAGCATTCCAGTCTAGAATCTAACAACTAGAAATCCCTTAAGTATTCCTGTTTCTGCATAATAAAGGAACCTGGTCTGTTGCCCTTAGCTCCAGAATGTTACATCTGTTAGGAGACAATTAACACTGTTTTGACACCAGATCACATTTTAACTGTGTGACGACAACAAACTAACATAATGAAAAGAGCCAGGCCAGGAGTCACAAGGTTTGAGGTTTTACTGCCCAACATCACTGGCATGGGAAGCTTGGGAACTCCTCATTCTCAAGACTCTCGCACTGTCTTGAATCACTTCCAGTGAAGTGCACCACGTACATTATGTACTTACTAGCGAAGAGGACAAAATCTTACAGGGAAGTGTTGTCTCAAATCAAACTATACTGCTTTGGACTTACTGGAAATGATGACTGCATTTCACAATCGTGCACAGGTGTACTTCTGTTAGTCATTATTTAACAGTCATCCATCGTTTCATCCATCGTTTTATCCATCGTTTCATCCATCCTTCAGCTATGTAACCAAGATGGCGACCAATGAGGGTAAGAAGTGTCCACCATTCCACACTCAACTTTTTTGACCGTTTTGAGTGCGCTAACTGAGAAATCAAAGTGCACTGTGTTTTTTCATACTGTCAGTGTGAACACACTCAAAACAGTAAGTGTAAGTACAGTATGTGATTTGAGAGACGGCCCAGTAGCTGGTGTGAGTTGACGGATGAGAGAACACAGTTAAAATGCAAGTCTTTCACTTATTGTCAGCTTCGCAAAATTATATCAGTGCCAGAACTACTTGGAAAGGTTTAAGAGTGACCAAACTCACACCCAAGTATGACGGACATCTTTGTGAGGCGTCAACCTGCAGGCAACAATGTGGGACTTCATTTTCCATGTGTTTAATTGATTTCCAGCTCTGCATGCAGCTGTTGAAGCAAAAATTAAATGTTCATAGAAATGGTATCAAAAATTTGTTGTTGTATGCAGATATAAAGAAAGGCATTAGAAGAAATTATTCCACCTCTTTTGCTCTCCACACATTATTGTTTTTCTGCATCTTGCTCCTTTGAAACAACAGTGAACCACAACGCCTATACTACAAGCTGAATCCAGAGCAGTTTAATACCATAATATGGTCTTGTACACACAGAATGACAATTCAATTACAAAATATCCTTTATTATAAGTATCAGCCTGTGTTGCAGCTTAAAATATTTCAGCTAATGAAGAGTGGTGTAAATCAAAGCCAGGAAAAAAGTAAGTTAATTTTGTATAAATACGTATTTACTGGAAATTTTAATCTGAAAACTCAGTCACATGAACTTAATACCATCTCCAAGTTATAAACCAGAGGACATAATCAAGAAATAACTGCAGAGAGATGCAACATATAACATACAGTCATTTTTTGAAGCCTCTACATTTAAGAACTGCAGTGGAAACAGACCAAGAGAGGGAGAGAGCCTGAGGAAATGTTTGACTTTAGACTGCATCTGAAGATATTTGATGCTGGGAAAAACATCATACACACACACACACACACACACACACACACACACACACACACACACACACACATTAAACAATACTCAGAAAGCCGAGCAGGAAGCTGGAGGAGAGTTTATTCTTGATGGACTCACAGAAAATTAAATTTTCTTTTGCAAAATCAATTCTTTAAGTTCTCCCTCAACACTAGCAGCACATGCATTTATTGCTCACATGAGAGGAAATATGGCATTTCCAATACATTCAGTAGAAAGTACTCTACTATCTGTCTGCCCACCTGATGTATTATAAACCATGTGTCTTTAGCAAGTCTGCAGCAGTGATTTAAAAACAACGAGCTGGGATAGAAGTCTTTTATCTGTGATGTGGCAGTGTGTCTGAATCTGGTACAAAAAGAAAATTTGACTGAGTTTATTCTAATGAGAATAATTATGATGGGAGTTATGAAGATATTTTTATCATTTCAGATGAATTCACTCAGTTTATTGTGCACAAGTAGAATCCTCAAACAAAAACTGACAAAACTTGACGATCGGGTTTGGTCAATCACAGTGGATCAGGTTTGATGATTTTGGACTTTGAGTTAATGGTTGCAGTTTGTTGTGCTCAAATTAATACACGGGGAAATTTGAATTAATTTAAGCCAAATTTATCCCATCACTTGTACATATAATGCTTTAATGCTCTACTACGTAAATTTAAACAAGCACAGATAACTAACAGTATCTCATTGTATGGCCCATACAGTACTTTGGCAATATTTGATGAAAATTCTTGACAAGTCGTACATAAGCAGAGTCTGGTTCACATTAACTTGCAAATGAGACAAAAGGCTGGTGGTGCTAGCTCTGCAAGTGGTAGTGGTGGATGATCTGGACTGACTGCAACAGGGAGAAAATGAATAATAGAGAAAAACTAAAGTGACATCTGTTTGACTTTTCACTGTTAGTATTTAGTGTGCTTATGCTTATATATTATGGTTTTTCTTCTTCACTTTCCTATACTTGTGTTTAGAGTTTTATATCAAAGATGAGATGTTCTGTATGGTTAAAGATTCATCATACTGTGAAAAAACAACGCCTCTTAGATAAATTTTTATCAGTAAAGTTAGAAAAATCATGTATCTCACCCATACCTAATTCTTATAATTCCCTCAAAAATGGACTCGTGCTGATTATTGTTGAAAAAAGGGGTTTAAAATTTATTTCTCCATTGCTATCCTTCTTATTAGTTTGGTGCAAGGAAGTCGTTTTTTGTTAAGATACTTAAACATAATATATTTAATCTTAATCTTTGTCAAAGCTATAAAAGGCATTTATAGCAGAATTCATGTATTGAACAATTCAGGGATGATTTATAAACAGATAAAAATTAGGAAATTTACAAGCTTCAGATCTTTACCTGACAAAGTTGGGTCATACAGACAGGTTGGGTTGATGAGACGAAAAGAAGGATGAAAGTTGAGCAACATTGAAGAGCTGTTTGATAAATAAATTTATAATTATTATAAAATGACTTGTGTTAGAAATTGAATATAAACTGAGGCTTACAGATAACCTTATGTTAGGAATGTTTTGAAAACACGTCAGCCCTTGATGTATTTTGTAAATCCACACAAAGCTTCACATGTTTATTTCATGTATTTTTGCAGCTATAAAAAGCTTCTCCAGCATCAGCAAACATGCACCATTAATTCATTATTCCTCTGGAAATTATGCCACTGGCTCTGAAACCCCAGATCGCTCACATGTTGTTAGTTGGGGGACAGCGGCTTCCTCTCTATCAGCGCTGTGCTCGTAGGTGGGACATGATGGATTTCAGAGTGCTGCTCTTTCCATCTCTTGAATGCACAGATTGCCTGGGGATGCTGGCGGGTCCCTGACAAGTGCGGCCTCCTCCATGCCTCACCTTGATCAACATTCAGCGGTGCCCCTTGAATCCATCACTGGCCGTGACAACACGCCCCGTTTTGGGCTTTTTATATCACGGCGGATGATGTGGCGGCCGCTGGTCGCTGCTGGTGGTCGTCATGGCGGTGATTATGATGTAGTGGTGGTCTCAAAAATGGATAGGGAGCTTTCCATTGAAGTTAGATGTATACAGTATTTTTGATTAATAAATAAGCAGATACACTCATCATGTATGGGCTTGTCATGGTTGTAACATTGTGAGTAATGTACCATAAGAGCAGGAGATGTCCCTGAAGCATGCTGGACCTTTTTTAGCAATTCAAAGTGCTGGTTAATAATCGTTAGAAGAGACGATGGAGCTTGAAGCTTTGTGTCCTTCCTTTGTCCTGCTGGGAACCACATGACTGCTTGTATTACATTTTACCATCATAAAATGGACCCGAACGTGAAATATCAATGCGGGACATAAATAAAGATGTAAGTAGAAAGCAAAATCTGGAAGACAATACCACAAAAGCACTTAAAGCGGATATAGACCAATCCTCCCTGGATGTTTTATTCCTTAAAGAGTCTCTCTGTGGTTGTTTATTTCTTGGAGAAGAGGGAGGTGCTCAGTTGCTGGAGTGCCAAGTCTCTTCTTGTTATTTCAGCTGGATGGTCTTCAGTGAATCAAAAACAGATGACCCACATAGCTAATAATATTTCTTTGATAATTGCTCTTTTGATCGAACATGATTATGGATTCTCATCTTCTCCTCTGCATGAACCCGTCCTGAGTAAATGTTTTTGTACAGATTAACTGCCGGAGTTTACCTCATTAAGCTCCATTTGTCACATGGCTCTGTCAACCACAGACGGGACATGTTGTGAATGAGGCTGCGGGACGATTAAATAAAAGCCTACATCATGCAAATGCAATTCGTAATTATGATTGCACGTCAAAAAATAATTTGCATGTTATTTGATCATATCCCCCTGCTGACTGAACTGATGAGATGAATGATACCACCGAGGTAAACAAAGATATGACGGCTGACATGTGCATTATTAGTCCAACATTCATTAGGAATAAAGCTTTAACAATTATATGTCATGGGGGGGAGATGCTGCTCTGTAGGAGTTAATCACCTCCCTATTAGTATATTTTACACAACACCTGGTGTGACAAAAGCATGTGTAATGAATACAAGTGGAAGCACTCGCTTTAGAGATGTTTTGATGCTACTTCCCTCCCTGATTCTGATACTTGAATTTTTTATGTGTTAATAAAGAGTGTATTCCCATAATGCAGGCCCTATAACAGTTTGCTGCTAGACCTGTTTGGATGTTATATCTAATCTGTGTTACCTTTCTTAGGTTAGGCCCTTTATACCCTCATAAAAATCTTGATGTTAAATCCATGCAACTTTTTATTAGTCCAACTTAAGTTCCTTTGATTTATGCAATATTTGCCACTGCAATGACTGGCGATTGATCTGTAGTCATGTGGCTCGCTAAAAGGTGCAGTATTATGACATTAGCCAAAAGCAGAGTTTGCCTCTTAACAAGCATAACTACGGTGGCCCTGAGTACTCACAGCACCACAACTTAAGAAAACGCATGCAAAAAGACAAAAGAAGCAAATGAAGAAAACATCTTTGTCAATCTGACAGCACATGCACAGCATTTAGAAAACGCACTGCAAAGACCACAATATGACACATTAGAAAAAAGTGCTGCAAAAAGACCGCAACACAACAGAAGAGCTTCAAGAGGACACTGAAATTATTCTGTCTGGACACACTTGTTGTTGACGTGGATTTTGAGTCACAGCCTAATTAAGGTTCTCTTTCACAAATCAAAAACACTTTTTATCTCATTTTCCAGAACCACTGACGAAAAGAGAACCTTAACAGGGCTGTGACTCAAAATCCACCAACAACAACAAGCATGTCCCGACAACTGCATCACTTTATTGGGACACCAATATTTGCAGCGTGTTTTTCTAATGTGTTGTCAAATCTTGTGTTTTGTCTTTTTGCATATGTTTCTTAAGTTGCAGTGCTGTGAGCTCTCAGGGCTACAATACATTACTAATCAATCACTGTTCTGTTAGATTCAGCTCTAACTTAAACATTCAGAAATCAAATGTTGCTTTTGGATTGGTTAATATTAGCCTTCCCTTTCATTGCACTTGATGTCAAATGGCAGAGAGCTGTCTAGCACAAAGATTAGAAGATCTGAAGAAGGATTATGGAGAGAACACCAAAAGGACAAGTACTTATGGACCAGTATTTATATAGCGCTTTTCTAGTCTGTTTGACCACTCAAAGCGCTTTACACTGCTGGTGTCATTCACCCATCCACACCACATTCACACACTGATGGTAGGACAATCTACCTATTGAAGGCCATCAGTTTTATCTAACCCAGTCATACTCATTCACACACCGCTGAACAACAGTGGGAGCAATTTGGGGTTCAGTGTCTTGCTCAAGGACACTTTGACATGAGACTGCAGGCGCTGGGAATCGAACCCTCAACCTACTGATTGAGAGGTGATTGGCACAGGCTGCCAATCGTACAGAAACTGAAATGCCTGAAGTTGATGAGGCCTATCTTGTGATAAACATTGAAGCATCAGCTGCAAAACAGGCTGACAGCTTCCAAAACACAGTGGTTAAAAGATGCTAAATGCACTGTGTTCACTGTACAGCATGTGGGACAGAGGCTATAAAAGACCTAAAACCATTTAGTGTATCGTGACTGAAACACAATAAGACATTTATTTCAATTTCAGAAAATAGAAAATTCAATTTATCTTAGTGTTCTGTACATAAGTTTTTTCATATGTACCTCAAGTTTTTCTTTACAGCAGTAGAAGTGGAAACTTTATCAAGAGTTACAAACATGCTGCCTTCACTCATCCAACTCAAGGACTGAAGTAAGGTTTTAAGCGCATCATAAACTGTTACATGACTAAGGTCGAGATCGGGTTCAAAACCCTGTTTTCTCAAGGACTTGGTTCCAGACATTCTAAAACCAGAACATTTTAAAAACTGTTTCCACTTATTAATTGATGTTTTGTCCTAAGGTTATGAGCAGAAAAGTATGCAATGCTGGTCAAGAGATTTAAATCTGCACAAAGAAGAATTCTAGCTGCTGTTGAGGATGTCAGGGTGTTGACAGAGCACTGAAGTTCAGCTACGCTTTACTAAAGCAAGAAGAAGGTGGAAGCAAAACAGTTTCTATGGAGGTGAAAGAACAACTTCCACGGCCAAACAACATCGGCATTGTGCCTCAAATGAAACGGAACATAGTACTCTCCACTGTCAGAGACTGAAATTCTCTGTCTCCCTCCAGCTGCTGTGGCTTTATTTAGTGTTTCAACAGACTGTGATTACTGGGTCAGTTTGCTTTAGAGAGGAGGGGATCAGTGGGTTTTATTTGTCTTCAGATAAAATGCCCAGAAACAAATGATAATAAAAGCATCCTTACTTTAGACAAGGCAGAGCACAGAGAATCAGACTGAGCTAATGTTAGAGGCAGTTAGCTTGCAGCACATTTATAGCCTTGAATTTCTCATTTGTAAGTAAAGTAGGCTGTGTGGCTATTATTACAAATTATTACATGCTGCCTTGTAATTGAATTAACCCAAGTTACTCTAGCAGGGTAAATAAAGTCACTATAAGAACTTTGCATTAAATTAATTATACTCCAGCATGAAGACTCCATTTCCCACGAGCGCTATCACATACTGTCATACAGATGTGGCTCTTCCTAAGGCATCTTGTTGTGGAAGAAAATAAATGAAATGCAGATATTTTGGCAATAGTTCTTGTTCAAATGAACATTTCGCAGGATGCAGAGTGATGAGATAATGTAGAGACTAACGTAACAATAACTTAACTTCAGGCAATCAAACTTTATTTGTAAAGCAGTTTTCCTACACCGCAGTATAAGCACAAAGTACTAAAAATAAAGAAAATGTTAATGAAAAATAATTATAGTAAAGCAAATTAACAATCCACGGTACCCTATCCCCTTCCCGCCCTTACCCCACAATGCAGATACAGTTGAAGTAAAACCTAAATAAAAGATTCAGTTAAAACATGAGCTGAGACACTGGAGATAAATGGTGTGTAAAAAAATTATAATATATTAAGCCAAGACAGACACAATAAATAGGATAAAGGTTAAGTAAATAAACTATAAAAATAGAAATGGATAAACTCCATATAAGAGAATTAAAATTTTACAGTATGCAAGTCATTAAAACAGACTCAAATGTGAGTTTAATAAATAAGGAGAAAAATAGAGGTTTATTAGATGAAACAGGATAAGACTCAGTTGAAGGCTAGACAAAAAGGCAGGTCCTGAGATTGGAAGACTATGAAGTTTTCTTGTTGTTAGCTGAGGGGTTCCCAAAATTACCATGCCAAGGCCCCCCTGACAGCATTAGCTTCTGGACAGGGACCCCCCTTGTGAACCAAAAGTTGTTTTGTTTTTTTTTGGCTCATGGTATGAGGGTAAAAATTATGCTTTCAGGGCCCGCCTGGGCAAGGTAGCTTGCTGTGTGAATGCAGCAGATTGCCTGACCAAATGCTCTTCTTTCTGTCTCAGAAGTCTGCTGGTTTTTCAGCCTCTGCTGGGTGTTTTTGTATCAAGTGACACTAAAGTGACACTTGATAAAGCCGTACTTAATGTATGCTGCCTCATATTTTTGAATTTTAGTTGACCACGGGTTCTTAGGGTTTTTTAGAATCCTCCTCGGCAGGGCTGTGGGACTGCTCCTTTGGTCTTTTTCCAGTCAAAAACCTTTCCATTTTGTGCTAGCTAGAAGCTTGACAACAGGCACAATCCGCCAGTTAACAAAGATGATGACATCGTTATGCCCAGGTTGGAACTGTCACACGAGGTGCTGTTAAGTACAGTCTGAAACTTGAGAATCTGACGATAATGGCAGTTCACTTGTTTTACGTTCAGGACAAATGGTTATTTAAAGGATAAAAAGAACAACAAAAAATAATTTGATTCTATTTTTTTCCCTTTTACTCAAAGTTTCTGAGGCCCCCCTTGTGCCCCTGGAGGCTCCCCAGGGGGCAACGGCCCCCACTTTGAAAACCACTGCGTTAGCTAACAATAGGTGAGCAGAAGTTACAATTAAAAGTTACCAGACAGCCTTGGTGTCATTAAGTGTGATTTGGTGTCCCTATAAATATCTAAATGCACTCGTTTTAGCGCTTAAATCTCCAAAGAGAAGTGAAGCATTTACCTGACGACTTAAATATGAAATCCTGTTCACTTTGCACTTTTAGCTAGCAAAGTCCTGCTTGTAGAGTTTGTATATCAAAATTAATACTCAATAGAGATGTACGTCTGTTTGCTAATCCAGCTGGAGTATCAGCCATGAGAACAAAACATCTTGTCAAGAAAATTATCTCAAGAAATAAACTCCTGCTCACTAACTTACTTCTTTCTGCAAAACTTTATCAGCACAGTTCCAAACATAGAGACTCCAGAGTGAGTGACAAATATCTCAGTTTCTTAAAGTTAGAATCGCTCTGAATACAAGCAGGAGAACTCACTGTGAAGAAATAACTGACACAACTGAACTGAGAGTTACGTAATAACGTCAGCGCTGCCACCGTACTCGGCACCTTGGAGGCAAACTTAGCAAGAGTACACATACTGCCTCCTCCAGGACGGAACACAGCTTGAAATGGCCTCAAATTTGCTCTGTAAATACGGCTGACTTCAAAGACAGATTCCCCTCCTTCTCCCTCTGTGTCTCCTCTCCCTCTCTGCGGCGCCGGTGTCTCTCCCTGCAGATGACTGCTTTTATTTGATATTAAACTAATGAGATTTCCATTCTGAAAGCATATCCTCTCGCTCTCCAGTCTTAGAGAAGATTTCATTTATGTATATACCCTGGAATGATATTTGTTTTGCATATTTACATAAGACATATCCACCCTATCTATATGTCTCCCAAATGCCAATGTTTTATTCATATATTTCTCTGTCATTTGCTTTTCATATCCTCTGCCACTTAAACCGCATAAACTGTCAAAAAGACTGATATGTGTTATTGGTGTATTGAACATATAATTCAGTTTGCAGCTTATGTGGGCGAAGGCTTATAAGCTTGAATACACAGACTCTCAATCAAATAGAGCAATTATAATTGATATTCTGTGAAGTTATTGAAAAAAAATTACTTTGCTCTGTGCTCTTTTGGGACGCCTGTTTTCTTTATCTTTGCTGAGGAGAACCATAAATTAAAATAGCTTTAATTAAAAAATGCTACATACCATTAATTCCCAATGCTGCTGTGTATTGTGCTGCTCTGTATTTGGAAGCAAGGAGGACCAAATTGAAGCTTTTCCTTAGAGCTCCACAGTGGACGTGAATGACGACTGTGAATGACATGGCAGTCAGGAACATGACTGTCAGGAACATGACAGGAAACGCCTCCTCCCTCGCTCAGGAAAACATCAGTTTCTGAGCGACAGGAATCATCTTTAATATCCATCCCTCTCAGGTCAAACACACTGATGCACATACAGTATTAACCACACACACACACACACACACACACACACACACACACACACACACACACACTCACAGGAGAAGTCTTACATCAACAGACAGAGCATCAGAGAGTGAAATGTTCAAAGTCCAAGTATAAAATATGTCCTCCATAACTGCTGAAACATGTCCAGGTTGTACTCTCGCTGCTGCCTCACTCTGTCTCCCTCCATATGTTTCCTGTCCTTGGCACATCACACACTCGCTCTCTCTCTCCTGTCTTCACATACTCACAAAAACAAGCACACAAGCGCTGAATTATGGATGAACCCCGTGACACTGTGATGATACATTTGTCACATCTATACAAAGTCATTCTTTAAAAGGTTGTCCCTCTTTATGCCGCCTAGAGTTCACATTTTGTCACTTGACATTTACGGAGAGGCTTATGACGGCCGCGAGCGCTGATGTCTCACTGCTGCTGACACTGGATCCAGTCGCCACAGACACCGACTCAGACAGCACCTGAGGGCAGGAGATGGAGCAGAACACAAGCTCTGTTTAAAGCCAGCTTTGAGGTCCAACTGAGCTGCTCTTTGTTTTTACTGGAGCCTCTTAAAGACTGGCTCTTACATCTGACTGTCATGTCTGAAGCAACAAGTGATCACGGTTCAGTTGAGACACTGAGTCAAGAGCTCTACACGTTGGATGAATGTGGCATTCAAGAAATTTGTATGAAGGATGTTCACAATTTCATAGTTGTTCAGTAGAAATTTGGCACATTGGATCCAACACAGGATCACAAAGCCTGAAAGGAAACAATTTGATATTGGTTTCCCTTAAGCAGAGCTAGCACCACCAGCCTTCAGTCCACCTTGCATGATGTCATCCTTATGCCTGGCCAGGTTATCAATTATTGCTCTGGCTAACCAGACAGTCAGCACAACTTTATGTCCATTTAAAAGACCGTGAAGCTGCACTACTGGGTGCCTTCTGTGCTTGTTTACATCAGTGTAGTAGAGTGTTACAGCATTATAGCAGTAAGCATTGACCCCAGCTGTGGATTTGGAGGATAGATTTGACCCAGCTTGGACACAAAGTGAGGCCTGGTTTTCAGGCCTACAGCGTTAAATAAGAACTTTCTATATCTGGGGTTCCAAACCTTTCAGCCCACAACCCCTAAAATTGGGGTGCCCAGTGACTGGAAACCCCCCGTCACGTG
Organism: Labroides dimidiatus; assembly: GCA_030710495.1. Classification (NCBI taxonomy): domain Eukaryota; kingdom Metazoa; phylum Chordata; class Actinopteri; order Labriformes; family Labridae; genus Labroides; species Labroides dimidiatus. Next base: position 10,859,975 of record CM061143.1, on the reverse strand, counting down.
AAATGAAAGGGCCAATCCAAAAGCAAACAAAAAAGGGGCAAAAAAGACCTAAAAAACTTATTTAGCAGATTTTTTGGAAATTAGACCTCCAAAGTGCACATATTGGTGTATGTCCTAAACAAATCTGACACCTCAAGGGTCTTCAACAAAGAAATGTTAAAAACAGTTCAAATATTATCTGTTTTCATGGCTTTATATGAAATCTAACCCCTATTTTTGTTTATATTTTTGCAATAATTGATAAAGAATTCAATGGTTAATGGGTTTTGATTCTGAAAGGCATTTCACAACATCCCTATCAGTGTTTTGCAACCACAATTCATATAGCAAACACAATACGTAATTATGGTGCCCACTAGCTTTGGTGACAACATTTAGTGGTTCAGTTGTCTTCATGTACATCTCTAGCTTTTACACTGTTTTCATGCAGTCAGATGAAGCTGTGCTTTCAACATGCTTCAGCTTAACTGATTTCAATTGAAAGGTGAAAATAGGAGGGATTCATTTGAAAAAGTGGTTCCGTGTGGAACATCAGGAAAGACAGAAATCATGTCATCCAGAAGGTCTCATTTCAAGCTGGCCTGATCTGACATTTCTGGACTTTCACCCATTCAAAAGACAACAATTTCTTTACCTCTGCTCTTTTATATTAGTGAAGTGTGGCACTAACTCAGAGAATTACCAACGTAATGAAGTATTTCTCACATTAGACATTAATATGTGCCTCTGTCACACTTATACTTACATAAATTGCTGAACAAAAGTTCACTCAGAAATGATAAATGTAGTTTAGGAGCTGAGAATTTAATGCCTTTGTCGCAAGACAGCACAGACACACAGCATATCATCATGCACATAATTAACCAGGACTGAGTGGGTTTATTTAAGTAACATTATCCATTAAGTGTTAAATTAGTAAGCTCCAAGTTTCTGTAAATTTGTACAGAGTAACAGTGTAACAAATGTTCCTCTCTGCTTGAAAGCTCTTTTCTTGCCAACTTAACTTAACTTGCTTTCTGATGAAGTTTGGAAGTATACTAGTTTCAGAGTACACAGCGGAAGCATTTTTTGTTCAAACTCAATGAATGATTCCCTGTAGACCGCTCACTGTGCCTCCTGTTTGCGATGTGAAAAAATAACAAACAAAAAACAACTAGAGTCTATCCTCAGCTCTGATTTTGTGCAAAGGAAACCAAGAAATTGGCTTGGACGGGGCTTCACAACAGGATTCTCCCTCAAACACATTTTACTAACAAGGAAACGAGCGACATGAGGGTGGATGTGAAACATTTCCTTCCCATTTTACAGCTAACTAACCCTTTAACAGCAGAAACTCCAGATTCATCCTCACATAGCCTACTGTGTGTGTTTTCAGTGAGTTGTTAGATTTTTTTTTTTTCCACTGAGTTTATTTGAAAGCAGAGGCAGAGCTTCTGGAGGAAATGGGGGGTATTTCAACCAATTTCAAACCTTTAAATTAAACTTAGAGTGAAAAAAAGAGAAGGCAATTAGTGTTTGGTAGATTATTTATTTATTGTGATAAGAGTCAATGGTAGAATATGCTGTTTGGTATTGGCGGAGAAGATTTGGCAACCCACACACTCAGCTCTGCTACTCATCCTAAATATATATGTTCCTTCCAAATGTGGCATTTTTTTAAAATTAATCAATCAATTAGCCGACTATGGATGCAGTATATCTTTTTTTAAATCACTGGAAAATAACTGAAATGACCCGAGAAACATGATTATAAACCATGAAATCCACGCTGAAGAGGAGACACAAGAGGATGGAGTAGCTGATGACTTTAAGTTTAAATGATTCATAAACATTGTTCTGCTGAATTAATTCCGCCTTTCCTTGGTAAAGTTTTTGTTTACTTTGCAGACTATGTACCTCCAAATACTGCATTCATCAGTCACATACATGTTAACATATTTTTGTAAGTTTTAACAGTATTTTACTGTAATATTGGCAGTAGCTTACTTGGGAAGATCTTTTTGGTATATTACTGTAAACTGCAAAGGATTGTGGGGGGAAAAATGCAGTTATGATACCGTAAATGAAGATAGTATTGACACTTTAGATACTTTTATAGTCATTTACTGTAAAATTTACAGCAGCCTTTTTAAAGTGACACTCTTTGCAATCTTCCATGGTCTCTCTTCTCACCTATTTGAAACATGCTGGTTGAAATCGATGTACAATTTCCCAAATTATTCCTCAAATAATCATTTACTGTTTCCATTTTGCATCTTTGTCGCAGTTATCTCCCAAGCACTTTACCCAGCTTTAACAACGCTGCGAGCTCAGAGGTCTGACTCCTTGAATCTCCCTCTATAGCTTTCACCCCCCAGAGGCGGTGTAGCTAATATGTCATTCTGTGTTGTTACAAACACCCCGACATTATCTCTGTGCTTGTGGGAAAAGGAGATAAATAGATGCTGTTGTAGTGAAAACGACAACAAACGCTTTGATATGAGTATTCACTTTATAAAAAAAATGAGTCTGATTTCTGTTGATATTCAAACTGATCAGAAACATTAACTTTCAGTTTACGATACGAGGCGGTGAAAATGGCCAACCAACCTGTAAATGAGCCTTGAGACCTATTCTCAGATCTACTTGGCAAAGGTTTGCATTAAAGACGGTTTCTTTCATTTTGCCAAATGGGGCCGGCCTCCGTGTCTCCTGGCTCACAGATGGCCGGTACGTTCCCGCCTGGCTCTGTGAACGGGCGTTGATTCAAATGAATTTCCATTACAGAAAACTGGCTGGCTCGAATAAATCATGATAAAAATGGAACTTGTGGCCTGTCATCTCTCAAAGATCGGCTACCTTGGGACACTGCTGAAACCTCTCCCATCATATGCCCCAGTGAAGCAGAGACGATGGGAAAGAGCAGAGAGAGAGAGAGAGAGAGGATTCTTGTGCCATAGGGGAAGATTTTCAAAGGAGATTAAAATACAGTTCACTTTAAGCGCTTCCTTCCAACTATAGTGTCCACTGGTCACAGCTGTGGATGTTTCTGGACACTGCATTCACTCGTATATGCTGCTTTATCCTTCTCATGTGACCATATCATCTGGAATTAGTCTGATAAATCATCCACGCCTCAAGGGGACAGATTGTAATACCCAGAGGTCTAAAATGCAGTTTTATTTTTGTCTCTAACAGCAAAATAAGATGTGTGCCTCAGTAAAATACTTATAAATTAGAAGGGATAGATAAATGTCAGGCAAAGACATAGTTCATCACTTGGAGCGGTTGTGTGAATGTTGTTTGTCACTTCACAAGCATTAAACATGTCAGCATGTCACACTGCAAACCTCTGCTTCTTACAAATTGGTCCTCTGGGAGTTAGTATGTGTGTGTTTGGTTCATTTTTTTAAATGTCAAAACTCTGGTCAAGCTTCATGGCGAAGGATTTCAGTCTCCACCTGAAAACTCTGCTTCTTTAACAGAGAAATCTATTTGCTAGGGCTGGGACGATATGCTTTTCTCCTGATTTGATTCTTTTACGATTTGCTCCAGTAATGTTTTTTTCCAACCTATCTTGTAAACAAAGACTAAAATAAAGGATTTAAGTTTGGAAAATTTTTTTTTTTTCGATAATTATATGAACTTATTTATTCTCCCATCCCTGCACTCACTATGATAGTTTACCAGTGTTTACAGATACGTGTTATCAACTAACTCTATGTTTTAAATGTTGTAATAATGCACGTTACAATAAATATCCCGTGAGTTACGGAGAAAACTTTTGTTGTCATCACCATTTCCAGGTTTATATTCATTTGTAAAGTCCGCACAAGCAGAAGTGTCCCCTGTCACTCTGTGTGGTTTGTATTTACTTCAAACTTCATCCTGATCAGTTTGTGGAGACTGTTATGATGACCGGTGCTGTGCTCACACTGAGAATTCACTCGCTCGCATTACCTCTGTGCAGGGCCGTGTCCAGACTTTCAGACTGGGGTGGCTCAATGAGGGTGGTGACATAAATACTAATACTTTACAACTATTAGTAACTATGATTGTATAGATTTTATAGTTCAGTGTATTTTAGTGTACAAATGTATTATACACAAATATGCATCAGCCAGTCTAATAAATTTAAAGTACTTTTGAGCCCATTTGAAAAGATTGAATGACACCAAAACAGGCGAGGCCCCCTGCCAGGTTAATAACTTAGGTGAAACACTGATGTTGCATACAGCATTGCCAAAGAGGAGTTACCGTTCAACAAATTTAAATTAGAAATTCTTCTTGTGAAGAAAAATGGATTAAAAGTCAATTATTTCAGTGAAGCGCTTCAAGCAAAAGCACATTTATTTTGGAAATGTTTTATTTTGCTTCATGTTTTAGTTTGAAAACATGCTCAGTGAGGCACTTTAAACACTATTTTTTATTCATATTTAATTGTGCCTCAAATAAAGACTTCTGGTTTAAAAATCATTACCATTTTATGAAAGTTATGGAGAGTGATAAAAAAGTTAGGAAATGAAAAATTTTGGTGCACCTAAATTTTTTGCTGGTGCTCCTAAAAAACCAGTGCACACTGTTAGTCTGGAGCCCTGCCCTGAAGGGTTGCAGACTATTTAACATGAAATATTGCAAGGATTTGTAATCTGATCTGTATGAGATTATTTCGAAATCAACAAAAGATGGTATCTCCTGTAGAGCTGCAACAATTAATTGAAGAATCAATTATTAATCAATTACTAAATTAATCATCAACTGCTAATTGAATAATCGGTTGAAGAAATTATTAAGAAAAATAGGTCCAAATTCTCTAATTTCAGCTTCATAAATGGGATTTTTTTCCCCTAGTTTCTTAGCTCCTCTATGACAGTCCTATGTCGTCCAGGATTCAGAGAAACATTGACATTTTTCTCAATTTTTTTACATTTTATGGTCCAAACTGCTACTTGATTAATCAGGAGAATAACTGATAGATTAATCCAGTGGTTTTCAAAGTAGGGGCCCCCAGGGGGCCCTAAGGGGGCCTCAGAAAATTGGAGTAAAAGGGAAAAAATAGATTTAGATTATTTTTATTTTTCTATTTTATTATTCTTTTTATATAACCATTTCTCCTGAATGTACAAGTTTCAGACTGTACTTAACCACACCTCATGTGACAGTCCCAACTTGGGCATGATGATGTCATCGTCTGTGTCTACTGGTGGTTTGCGCCTGTTATCAAGCTTCTAGCTAGCACAAAATGAAAATATTCTTGACTGGAAAAAGACTGAAGGTGCAGTCCAACAGCCCTGCTGTGAAGGATTCTGCTGCAAAAAAAACTTAGAACTCATGGCCAACTAAAATTCAAAAATATGAGGTAGCATACATTAAGAATGGCTTAACAGCCATACAGAAAAATGGCCATGATTGTCCGAAATGCGTCCCGTGTCTGGAGACCCTCTCAAACAAGTGTTTAAAACCTTCAAAACTTCAGCGTCACTTGATACAAAAACACCCAGCAGAGGCTGAAAAACCAATAGACTTCTTTAGATGTAAAGAAGAGCATTTGGTCAGGCCATCTGCTGCATTCACACAGCAAGCTACCTTGCCTGAGCAGGCCCTGAAAGCATCATTTTAAGCCTCATACCACGAGCCAAAAAAATGTTTAAAAAATCTGTTGATTTGCAAAGGGGGTCCCTGGCCAGAAGCTAATGTTATTTGGGGGGCCTTGGCATGGTAAAGTTTGGGAACCCCTGGATTAATCGATCATGAAAATAATCATTAGTTGCAGCCCTAATCTCCTTTGATTTGAAAAACTTGGTGGTTGTTGTTATTTTTTTATTTTCCTCTTTAGTGATCACTACTGAAGTTGGTGACCTTAGCACTCTTGGATCTATTTTAAGTTTGATCTTGAAGGTGTTTGTAAGCCTTAAAGCAACAGAAAGATTTACTAAAATCTTTTTTTCATCTGGAGACAAAGTGTTGGATATTCTATAAAAAAATGTACCCATGTAAGAGGGCATGTAATAATGTAAGAAGGCATGTTTACATTTTTGGTTGTGAAAATCCTGTCCTGTGTGGATTTAGAGATCTGCAGGCTTCGATGAATATTTGTTCAAATGAAACCTCAAATCAATGAACTAACAGAATTAAATTAGCATTATTTTTCCTAATCCTTTGCTGTTGGTGTGTTTGTTGCAGCATCAGAAGCTTGTGATTTTAACTCTTCATGGAGACCTTTTTAAATTGCTCGTTTTCAAAAGACAAAGGCTCATTGAAGTCCAACTATTCATCTCATGAAACCCTGCAGCTGTGTTTAGTAATAGTGTGATATTTTGTGTTATTGTTTTTTCTCTGTATCATTTATACGCTATAGCTACTAAACCCAAGATGACAAATGAATAGTGTAGTGGGTGTTTTAGGTTGAAATGTGTGGTTATTTCCATTTTAGTGTCCTGGGTGCTGCCAGTTTTGCTTTTGCACCTCAATTTTATTTGCTCAGCTGCAGGTTGTTCTCAGATGAGTAGCTTTATTGTAATATCTGCATTCAAAATGAGATTTCTTTCCAGCTGCTCAGAGATGTGGACTCACACACATCTTCAGGCAAAAAAAAGTATTTCATTAAACTTAAAGATGCTATAAAAGAAAAGAGATGAAAAACCAAAACAAACAAATGACAGAAAACAAAGTGAAAAGTATTGAAAACAGAATAATGCTTCATAATGTGAATACATAGAGCTGTGATGCAGCATTAGTCAATGAGCAGACGCAATAATGCAGCATTTTGTCTCAACTCAGCAGCACGCACTGCTGTTCCCACCTTCATCCACTTTACTTGGACAAGTTTATGCCCCAAACAGTGTCACTCATCTTGATGAAGCGTCGACACCCAAACAACATCTTGCTCGAGGCTCAGCAGCTAAAAAACTCATCACAGGAGATAAAGGAGCAGATGGCAGACACAGCTGATCTGTGAGTGCAGATGCTGTTAGGTCCCATCATGCAACGCTGGGTGCACAGCATGAGCTGCTGCTGTACTTCAAACTGTAACTGTCATTGAATATTCAAGATAATCACTAATAAGGAAATTCAGATTTTAATAGACTTAATTTGTACACACCATTCAAGGTTTGTGTGCGTGAGTGTGTGTGGGGTGGTGGCTTTTTTGATGTAACTGTTTAGAGATTATCAAGACTGAGAGTTCCTCATAAGTTTGCAGAATTAGTAGCATTGCTGAGTCGACAGACAAGCAGGTGTGTGTTACAGCTGTTTGTTAGGAGGGCATAAGGCCAAATTTTTGTTGAGTCAGACTTATCAAAATTGTACCACCAATCGTGAGGCCTCAAAGCTGTTTTGGAGTTCGAAAAGAAAATGTAACAAACATTAACACAAGAGTTATTGAAGTTTTCATAGTTTGGTTAGCAAAAGGTGTGTGGTTTTAGCTCTGTGGGTCCATCATAGGGATGCTCCGATCCTGATCCTGGTATTAGGTATCGGCCGGATCGGGCCTCTCAAAGCTGGATCGGGTATCAGTAGGAAAGGGCTGATCTGTGGTGCCAATCCAGGCAACCAGCTCTGTGCCTTTTTTTAACCTGCACTCTCATATTTTTTACTCAAATTTTTGTCGCCATTTAGAGAACTTGTCACCAAGGTTAAATTATGATTAAATCAAACAAGGTTGTTTGCCCTATTTTGTCACATTAACAGTATGTGGTTACAAACAGTTTTGTAACAGTTTTGTACTTGCATGTTGCTTCTGATGCATTTTCTCTGTTTGTTTGCTGCATTACCAGTCTACAGGGTGTAAAAGTTTATGACTGATTAATTTCTGTGAGTTCTGAAGTATTTTTTTTTTTAACCAAACTTCTAGTAAACATCTCAACACTTTATAGTTTTACTAAATATTAACTTCAGTAATTCCATATGTACTCGTTTTTGCCTTTCACCCAAAACATTACCAGTCTAATCCCACAGTAGGGCATGCAGGTTATTATTTTAACACAGGTATCGGATTGGGATTGGTATTGGCCCATACCCAATGCCCAGGTATCGGTATAGGGACCAGAAAAGTTGGATTGGTGCATCCCTAGTCCATCAGCCAGATCTGTACTGTGCATGCCTTACCTCCAAAATCAGCAATAGCAAAGGCTGTGTTTTGGCTACTGGTTCAGTCAGGAACACTTCATGCGTGCTGTAATGATATCTGCATAAGGAAAAAAAAATAATAGTACTAATTTATTTATAGAGCGCGTTTAATCAAAGTGATTTATAATAAATTCAAAGTGTTTAACAGTGTTTGAAAACATACAGAATAGGAATCATGTGCAACAGTAACCAAATGGGTCTTAAGCTTTGCCTTCAATACTTCAAGCCTGTTTCATTTCAAGGTAGACGGTTCCATAGAGCTGGTGCAGAGACTGAAAATGCGCACTCACAAACCGTCTTTTTTTTCTAACCTTAGGAACACTTGGACAGCCAGTCCCTCAAATGGGCTCATATAGTTTGGTTGATGCACATGGTTGATGTAAACCCAGGAGAGCATAGAGATGAGCTGAATAGATCTGTCCTGTGGGTCAGCCCTTTGTCACAGTGAGTTTAACAAAATAATACTGGAAGCAATAGATAAATGGGAAGGTGGATGAAAACTTAAACCATAAAATGTTCCTTTTTACTGCAAAGATCTTTTATTTGCAATGTTTGTAGAGCAGACGGTTTGACTTATAAACCATAATATCTAGGTCAAGTGATCATTTTTTGGCTTCTTGTATTAAATGCATCCAGAGTACATTCATAAACTTTCGCAAATTTTCCAGCCAAACATCAAGATTTCCACTTAGGTGCCTGTTGGGATTCACAGATTCAACTGTCTGAGTGCTGATAACGATACTGATCCATTATGATACCAGTGCTAATTTAACATCCTCTTGTCCTTGATATGAGGATGAGACTGAGAATCATGTTTAGCTAACTTCAAACTTTTCTAACTTTGTAAACCAAAATGAAACATAAAAATATTCTAAAACTGACTATTATTATTTTATGGGATTTTAAATGTGTAAATATGTGATGAATGAATCTCTAAAGAAATCCTATTTAAACCTCAGCCATGAATAAAAGTGAGGACTTAAACTTGCACCAATTGAAAGTTTCCATCAGAGGTTTGGAGGAAGAAGCGTAAAATGCCTCCAAACTGCAGAGCTGCTGTAGTCATCGTCCTTCATGATGTTTTAGCACTTCTCAGAAAAAATGCACAGACCTTCTGGAGCTGGGGATATAAAACGTGCACATGATTGAAGTAAACAGAAGAACATAGAGATTAGTAGAGTAGATGTGTAGTAAGGATAAGCCCTTTGTTTCTAACTGATACCCAATACCAAGATAGGATTGATGCAAAAAAATTGGTGGACACAATAATTTTAACAAAATAATACTGGAAGAAATAAATAAATGAAAAGACAGATTAAAGTTACATTTCTCTAAAGAAGTCTTTTTATTTTGCATTTAGAATGAATACAAAACACACACAAGGAATTTCAAACCACAATCTCCTGGTTATTTTTGGGTTGCTATATTAAATGCAGGCTGAGCACATTTATAGACATTGTTGTAAATTTTACAGCCAATAGCAAGTTGTCCATTAGTTGCCAGATGTTTGATGGGCACCCTACCAAAAAAAGAGCTCTCCATTATCAGCGTGAGAACCACCCATGGGGCGGACGTGGCCTTTGGACGTCAGCTCAGCGCAGACTTCCAAAAACAGAGCAGTGATGGACAGGTGCAGGTGTTACCTACAAGCTGCCACACAGCTGTGGACACTGGTGCCACATGAGAGGTGAGAGGAGGGGTAGACAGACGGATGGACAGGTTCAGACAGGGACATACAAGATGTTAAATGTATTTACTTTATATTTCAGTCATGGTTGGTTACCAAAGAGGCTAGTTTCCAATCCCTCCAGCGTGACCTTTGACCTCTGAGCAGCCTCACTCTCACACTCTGGCTCTGTAATCCCATCGGGCTCTTTTCAAATGCTCCACTGCCTGATAAATGGGAGAGAGTTTAAAAATGTATCTGAATTTGTGTAAAAACTCAATGATATATATTTTTTTAATGTCTGTGTGCGCTGGTGTTTTGATCTGCGATGGAACATTTAGAATTCAAAGAGAAAAATTCTCTCTTCATTTCTCTGACCAGAGATCTTTGAAATCTTATGAGGCATGACGGCTTAGATTCCAGTGCAGGTCAAACATTGTACTATATGTGGCTTATTTGAAGAAGTGCTACAAGATTTTCTATCAACATACTTAAAGTGTGTTTTTTCATGTTTCAAAATGTTTGTGAGTTAATGTGATTAACATTGCCTTGAGGACACTGAAATATTCAAGTAAAGCCATGATTAAACATGTGCGATTGCAGACAGAACTGATGTCAACCATATTGACCTCTGATTGTTGAAACTTTAATGATATTTAAGTCCCCTGACAGACCTGAGAAGTGATCACTCCACTTTGACTGTAATAAGGGAAAGGATGTTTTCACTGTTCCTATTTGATAATACATAAATAATCCATCAATTAGTTCAGTAAAGCACTACATGGAGTGTTGGATGCACTTGTGTAATAGGAGAGTGTGGGAAAAAAAAAAAATTGGAGCCCGAGTGGGAGACTGTGTTGAGTTGATGAGTACAGATCCGCCTGTGGGTAGATCAGACTTTCCTTATTGAACTCCACGCTGAAACGAAGAGATCATCCATCTCTGAGAGCGACAGAGTGCTATTACTTGGAGATGGACTGATTGTGCTCGTGTAACAAGTCCTGCAGCTCTCGAAGCACCAGTTTAACTTACACACTGTGTTTCTGCACATTCTCAAGTCAGATATCAGAAAAGTTTGGATGGTATGTCTGAAGCGAGAGGATGAAGTGTTTGTTGCATCAATAAGCAGCATTTGACACGATGACCCTCCTCAACATAATTACATCCCAGGTGTTGTTTTTATACAGATGAGGTTCTTTCTTACGTTGAATCAGTCTCTTCCCCTCAGGGCAAGTACGCCCACATTACATGTCCAGAAAATATCCCAGAGATACAAATACTGTCTGAGACAAAGGCCATGCATTCATACCTGGTGACATTTCAAGAACAGTGCAGCTTGCATTTAAGAACTTATTACCATATTCTATCTTCTATGGGTGCATAAACAGGGTGCTGTCTCATTGAAAAGCACAGCTTATATTAACTTAAAGACAGAACACTTTAAAATTTCCCAAATTCAAACCATTTATTTTTTTTTATTATTATTATACTTATTATTTATCAGGCCCTCTCCTTTTGATCCACGTCACAGAGGTTTGGCCCCAGTGACGTCACCCATCTGTCTTTGAAGCCAAATGTTGAAGCCTATAAGCAGCCGTGCCGGAAAATGCTGAATTTTGAAGGTACTTGGAGGAAAAGAGGCAGCATTAAGGTAGCTTTTCAGCTTCCACTCCAACAGCATTGTGCCTCCTTGTGAGTCAAGTCAGCTGTGCATGTGATTATGCAAAACGTGTAGTCTTAATATCTTCTAAACCACTGAGATGTTGTCCTGTTGTTGTACCACACTATTAACAGGTTTATTAATAATGTAAAATCAGCTTTTTTGAATTGGTGACACTTGAGGATTTCCAGTTCTTAGCTCTTCCAAAGGGAAGGGTAAGGTTCAAGTTGCAGTGTGAGGACACGTACATGTTGGATATGTGTGTTTAGTCAATTTAGTGATTCAACATTTTCTCCTTCGCCAGTTGGCATGAGAATAATGACTCTATTTTAACCATTATTTTTATTATAAGTTAAGGTAGGCCCAAAATACCTGCCATATGTTGTGTCAAAGCTGTAGTGCAGCAGCCCGCCACTAGCCAGGGCTGTTTATTGCACTAGCATCTATGCTTTAATGCTTTACTACCCAGATGCAATTAAGTACAGATGACCAATGACACTTCCAAAACCTCAAAGTGCAGTGCGGTTTGTCAGTATTGTGATGTTGAGGACATAAAATTCTATGTAGGCATATAGCCACAAGTGAAGTAATGTGTAACAAGCATAGGGATTTGGAAGTTTACCTACTGTAAGGACCAAAAGCTGGTGGTGCTAATAGTATTAATAATAATGAGTTTTATTTATATAGCACTTTCAAGCCAAAGTTACAAAGTGCTTTACAGGCAGCTTAACAACAAAGCAATTAATAGCCCATTAAAATCCGGCAGCAAAACAAGATCAGAATAAAAAGAAATAAAAGTGTATTATAATAATAAGACACTAAGGTAAAACAAAATTTAAAATAATAGAAAATAAAGACATTGAGTAAAATCAGGAGAAGGCTCTCTGATAAAAGAATGTTTTAAAAGTGACTTAAAAAAAGCTACTGATTCGGCAGACCTGATTTCATCATACAGAGTATTCCAGAGCCACAGAGCAAGGACTGAAAATGCTTTGCCTCCCTTGGCTTTCAGCCGAGTCACTGGCACATTTAAAAGACCCCTGCCTTAGGACCTCGAAGGACGCATGGGCTCATTTGGAGTTAAAAGGTTTAAAATTTAGGGAGGTGCAAGGCCTTAAAGAGCTTTGAAAGTGGTCAGTAAAATCTTAAAATCAGTTCTGAAACATGCAGGGAGCCAGTGCAAGGAGGATAAAATTAGGGTGCTAGCTCTGCTAAAGGTAGCCACATCCAACAAACCAATTTGTGTTAAATAGAGAAACACCTTCAGATGCTGTAATTCAAGAGTTTTAGCCGTGTTAAATAAACTGTGCTCAATTTTGAAAACTTTGAGTGTTTTGTGGTGGTTGATCGGATCTCAGTCCAAACAACAGGGGAATTAGATCCTTCAGAACATCTCTTCCAAAGATGCACAGATTGGGACTCATCATTTATAATGTTTTTAAGTTGGAATTAAGAGAATTACTGGTAATCTATGTCAGCTTTTCATATTTCCATGGAGAGAGGAACTTTATTTCAAGTATAAAATGTACTAAAGCTGCATCTCTGCTGGTTTACAGACTACAAAAGAACACTTCACACCCACAGAGTTTAAAAGCTGGAGGAAGTTTATTTTATCTATGGATCAGAGGACATCTGGAAACTCTAGTTCTTCTTTGACTTAAATTTATTAATACATAAAACAAACAGCCTGAAAGTTCTTCCACTGGTTTCAGAAATGCCACCAAATAATCATGCCCTGCCCTTTTTTCACGTAAAGGCCACGGTGCACCAAAATTAATGATCTCATTATTTTAATGACCACATCTTCATGCACAGCTGCTTTCTGATGCTGTTGTTTGCTGCATCACTTTTCTAAATCATTCGAAATGACTCCTCACACATGTTATAAGGCAGTAAATGTCCTCAGATGTCTGTCATTCCAACACTTTATTAAATGAGTCCCAGCAGCAGAGAGTGAAGAGGAGGCGGCGCTCACAAGAGACCGCTGACCAACACGGGCCCCCGGCCAAGATGTATCATTCTGTGGCATCATGGATAATTGAACGACAAAATTGTAATTTCAGGGCCCAGTGCTCAATGTCCACCCTCTTCTCTTTTCAAAGCAAGCAGCTGATTATACACATCTGCTGTGCTTTCACATTATTGTCCAGCTCCTTGTTGGGTGGAAAGTATTGTCAGAGGACCACAGGAAATGAAAGCAGATCATTGAAGAAAAAATTAAAAACACCAGAGGTTAATGATGTTTCTGCTATGCATGGCTTTCACTATCAATACAAGCTTTGTCTTAGTACAGCTGAATTTATAATGAACACTACAAGGCTGCTCAGAGCATGGAGGCCAAGGCCAATAATCCAGTCCTCAGTGAAGTGCAAATCTGCAAAAACAAAACTAAACAAAACTACTGTGTACATTTACAGAAGTATATCAGTTTTGTGCACACCGCAATTGTGATGGTCTAACAATGTAAGCACCAAAAGCTTCAACGTCCATGGCAGAAATAGAGAGACAAACATTTCACTCAGAAATTAGCTATTAGACTATTTGAAATAAATGTCAAGGCAGTGTCAGAGGGCAGATCTCTTGTATCCTCTTAGTAAAAATAACCAAAAGCACACAGTAAATATTAAACTGTCAGATAAGGCATCAAAGTGTTGATACACAGACTTTTTTTCTTCCTTTAAACCACGCCAGAACATCAGGCTTTAGGCGGATTTTGCTTCTTCTTTGAAATAAAATATGAAACTGTGCCATGAGACAAAATGATTGTTCAAACCCTGTGGAAAATGTGCACTAACAGACTTAATAAATTCAGTAAATATATTAATCTTCTGGCTGACATCTTTGACCTCAGATTTTATGTTCTGTGGGTCATACTGAGGGTAAATCTGTTTTAAACTCAGCTGACATATTCAGCAGGCAGACGCAGTTCACATCCACTCACATTGTCTGACTTCATGTGCTGTGTAGGAGTGGTACAAAGAAAAGCCTTTAAAGCTGTTTGTTTTGTGGTATTTTATGTTAGAAAAATGCTTGTTGGAAATTATCTGTAAGTGCTTAACAATAAGGAAATGACATATACTGAGTAATCCGGCTTTAATACACAGGAAAAAAAAATTCAAAGGGATAAAGAGAAGTATTATGATGATAAGATGAAATAGGAAATCTACTTGATGCATAAAGCTGGAAATACAAATCAAAACAAAAAACAGAAAATAAAGCCCACTCAAAATTATAGATCAAGGTGCATAAAGCAGACACATTCAAGTAAGTTAAATTAAGTTCAAAAAGCTGCAGAATAAAGGTCAAATACTTCCTGGTAAATAAAGCTATGACTTCAAAGTACTTGCCAAGAGGGCTTCACTGATCTCTGTGAGCAACATTTTCCAAAGGTTGACTTCTTGCTGTTTTTTTCTTAGAACCTCCAAAAAGAGAAAATGCCGTTGGATTATGGATCTACAACTAAAAATATTAAAGGATAAATAAATAGATAAAATGACCTGTTTTGGAGTTAATCCATCATTTTAAGTGCAATGGAGAATACACTGCCTTATTGTTGAAGAGCATTTCTCCTAATTGATTTGCAACATCAGTCACACAAAGATGAAACATCCAGCGACATCACAGGATAGAGATCACATCCTCGTGAGAGCCTGGAGTAATCCGAATTATTGATGCTGCTCATTTTTTGAGAACTTAAAGCATTTGGTTGCCGTGTGCTCTCTAGTTCTTAAGGATCTGCAAGTCTTAGTAAGATGGACAGTCTTACTAACTGTGTCTAACAGATCACTTAATGTGTGTTTCAGGTATCATCACAGAATGATTTAACTGGTCATCTGTCTGTCTTTGTCAAAAAGAGATTGGTTGTTGATGAACATTTATTGTCACAGTTTTGGTTAACAAAATAAACACTGGTCAGGATATCTGCCAAACTGCAGTTCTGGTGGGTTGTTTTTGGTCAGCAGTGGTCTGTAAAGGGAAACCTGGAAAATAAGCAACATGATCATGAACACAAGGCTCACTGATGAGGAGTGGTGGCTGGCTTGTGTGGTCTGATACAGCTAAAGAGAGTTTTAGCGAGACCTTAACATGTAGTTATTGCTGGTTTTGGTAGAAATGTGTCATAGAACACACAAGGGTCCAGTGGGGCCAGGCTGACCCTTGCACTGCCAAAGGGACCCAAAGTGAGAGTCAATGGTAGAATAATCTCTCTGGCACTGGCAAAGAAGGTTTGGCATTTTTTTTTTATTGGATCAACCTGCATACTCAGCTCTGCTGCATGTTCCTTACAAACATGGACATGTTTAGAATAAAAAACAGGCTTTCCAACATGATAAGAATTATTGCCAAGGAGCAGAACAGGCAGAGTGAGCAGGTAACAGTAGATTATGTAATGTAACCGATGGTCTATTCAGCACCTTGAAAGACCTGTGAGAAACTGAGCGAGTCTTCACACTGCTGCAGCAGCAGCAATCTGGGATAAGCCAGTTTAATACCAGCCGCTTCAAACACAGTGCCAGAGCGAGTCAAAGGTTAATGAAAGGGCACCTGGTTGGGAGGATGAAGACATGGCAGCAGGCAGAACTGGGGGGATTAGCCCTGTTCTCATATCAAAGGCATCCCCAGCCAGCGAGGCTCAATCTGGATTTGGTGCTGAGATCTGTCTCCATTGCACAGATACCAGGTCCAAGAACGGGCGAGCCGGGCTCTTCATCTGCTCTCATCGCCTTCACTCTCTCTGAATAACCTAACATCCACTTCTTTAACATTATAACCCATCAGCCTGGGGATAAAAGTTGGTGAAACAGTGAAGTTTTTACAATTAGTTTGAGTTCGAAGAGTTCAAGGGAAAAAATCATTTAAACAACTGCCACTGAAGAACAAAATGTCAGTGTTTGATGTTCGATGAAAGCAGCTTCAAAAAGACCATCTTTGCAAATTCTCATTGAGAAAAATGTCACTTCCTGCTGTCTTTTCCTTTAACAAGTGACTAGCAATGTTATTCAAGGAAAATTTGACAAAAGTTTGTCACTTATGATGCTTAAAATAAAAAATAAAAAAAATGTTGACAGCTTCATCTGCTGAGAAGGACATGTAACCCTTTTTAAGGAGGTGATTCACCACTCCATTCTTGTATCCAAGCCATTTGTTTCTTGTTCAGGGAGTTTGTCTTCAGTCTGTCTCTTTTTTAAAGTATCTGTGGGTATTCACAGGACTCCATCACTTGTGGGTTTCAGATTTTCCTTTGCCAGCAGCATCCATCATTGATCACAGGAGTGTTGGTTTCACTGGCCGTCTGTGGCCAAACCAAACCACCAGATCCAATAAGTTTGACTGATAGCCTAATATGTCTCATTTTACGAGCTGTTCCATACCTTCCTTAATCTTTTTCCTTTCGAGTAGCTTTGTTTGATTTTTTAATGTCTAATCGAAACACTTTCTACCACAATTTTTTTTATGTTTTTTGAAGTTCATTTTGGTAACTTTTCTTTTAAATCTCAATGCTCACCAGAGGAAGGCATCATGCGGCTTTGGTTGGTTTATACTGATTCTTGGTGTCTTTTACTTTTGGAATCTGCAACCCACTACATGCTTTGCTTGCTTAGCTCAGAAGCTCTGTCAACTCTGTAAAACTGGTTGAGTAGTTCAGACTGAACTGTTAAAAGCCTCATTCTGATTAATAAATCGCTTGTTTTTATAATATCTCTGATGTGTTCAGACTTTATATCTTCTAAATGTTTTACTCTACAGAAACTACATAACACAGTACTGTAAAATTAAACAATGGCACACAAAGAACTATTTTTTTTGATCAACTCTCTTTTACACACTGTTACAGCCTTGGTAACATCAATCCATTAATGAAAAAGTCAAAAATGCAAGTTTGGTGCTTTAACGGAACCAAACTGCAACCATCTCACAACTTAAACCAGCTATTTGAAGGTAAAACTAGAGCTAGCTTTAGGTGTTCCTTAGGGAAGCTCGGTCATCTGCTGTTTTCAATTAGCAATATTTCTCTGCCACAAATATCTCTACAGCTAAAGTCTGTTAGCTCTGACCCCACTGTCAGTTTGGCTCCTCTTCAACTTTACCATGTAACATAATTAATTCTAAGACCACCATTGACCATATTTACAGACACAACACCTTTGTTACTATTGCCTGTGTGTAGCGAACTCACAGACAGTGCAAGTTGCTTTGTTTTTTAAGCAATATTTCAACAGTTTAGTCAATCATATCCCAACAAAATGCTGAAAATTGGTAAGTATTCATTTTTAATACTAATTTATTTTCAGTTTTATTATATATCTCTTGGAAATTGTCCTTTGCTTGGCCTGCCAGCTGGGATGATGGTGTTCTTGGACAAAAAGCTCCTGTAATGCAAGTGAGACCCTTCCTTAGTCTGTTCCTTCTTAGTCTTCATCTTCAAACTGGTGCACTTGCAATGGCCACTCCCTTAGTACAAGAAACACAAATGTGTCCATTCTATGGTACTGTGGAAACATGGAGGTGCAAGAAGGTAGCCTCCATGAAAGGAGACTGTGGATGTTTTCCAAACCGCCAACTACCCTAGTAGTGCCGGCTGAAATTCAGTATGTAGGGGGCAGAATGGGAAAACTTGTGAGATCTGCAGTATGCCAAAAGTTCCCAGATGTCCTGCGGATCCAGGAAAATTTCCCAGTATCCAAAGGACCAGTCTACCTGGCATACTGTTTCCCACAATTCTCGGGGCTAGTGCTGTTTGTCTGTGCCAGGTAGCTCTCAGTTTTATGCAAATTACCACCACCTACTGGAATGAGTTAGCATCACAACTACGATAGAACAACAGTAATGTAAAAAGGTCTGAGACAGAAGTGAAGTGGTGTGAAAGAAACACTGGCAAGTCTTCTTAATTCTATGAAACAGGAGGTAACCCAGGTAACTGTTTACCTCTACAAAATTTATTAAAGTCCAGATAAACCACTTTTTTTTAAGCCATACATGTATTGTACAGACACAGTTTTTCCAACAACTGCAAATATAAAAAAATAATCTGTTTAAGATTTATTTTCAAAAAACACTATTGCCTAACTTTTGGTGTAAAATTAAAAATCAAATGCAATAAAGTTTGCTGTGATATTATTTGTAACCTTTCCAAGGACCCTGAAATCTCTCCCTGAATGTGTTGTTTTTCTAAATGAATGTAAAATGAACCTTAAACCACTGAAAAATAATGAAAGGTTATTGAATTGTTTCTGTTTCTTCACCACTAATTGATTTATGTGAAATATTCTATCCGGCAATATCTTTTCATATTAATAACTGAAATGTCGAGATCCATCCATGGTTTGTTTGGTGCATTTATAATAAAGCCAAAAAACTCCATCAGTTTTACTTCCATTTTCCTAAACTAAAAACCAGAGAAGCATACTAATAAGCGAACCCATCAGAGCAGTCATAGTACATACTACATTCAGAAGCAGTAGGCAGTATGCAGTGCCTCCTACCCACTACTTTCACATGTTGTAGTTAGTAGGTGGTTTGGAAAACAGTCTTTTTTATATAAGTATAAAAGTTCTTCTTAAATTAACACAAGCAAAACGATTTTTTCTAACAACGTCTGCCAGGTCTTTTTTACTAAATGCACCGAAATACTACACACTGCAACTTTTCTTAAAAAACAGAGGCAACTCTGTGTCCATGTACAAAAAAACAGGCTCAAGAATTTGGCTTAAAGGTTGGATTAAACAGAAAACACCTGTCCTGAAAATAACAGTTTTTTTTTTTTTTCTTTTAAGCTGTTTTTCATATTATGATGGCTACAATTCCCTCTCTGTGCAGCCAGCCTTTATTTGAATATCCCGAAAGTGTTTCTGAAAGTCAGTATTTTCCCCTCCAGTAGGAGGGGTGACGGTGGATGATCTTTGTGTGTACCTGTGTTTGCTTAAGTAAAGGTACTTGTGTATTTCTGTGCGTGCTGACTGAAGGGAATAGTTGTGGCAGAGATGGATCTGCTGTTCCACAGGCATCTTCATAAATTGGATTCAGCGGCATACGACAGAGCTTTTTAAACAGTGGAGCTGCTCCCCGTGGTGCCACTGTCTAACCGTGTCTCTCCAATGTGCTCTTTAAAAACAGGACCAGTGTATTTTCCATTTAAGCTGCACAATTTTTATGAAAAGGCTTGAATTATTTTGCTGCAGTCATTAACATCAGGTGTCTGTTTTTAAAAGTGCTTTTGTTGTAAAGTTTCAATGAAATTAATCATGTAGGAGTTTCTCGCTCTTCAGTTTGTTGCATTCTCTTATTTATCTTACTTTTTTAGATGAATTTGCTCTTTTTCATGACATGTAATATTAATCATTATTGCTCATACATAAACATATTGACGGATTACTTGCTGGTGCATAATCAAACTAAATTCCTCATTAATTTGCATCATTCTATACGGCACTAATCCTCAGGCACCAATGAAAAGAACGTTTGTGAAAATGGATGTTCTGTTTTGTTTAACATCATTAATTAAAATGAAAAAATGTCCTTCCCAGAAAAATAAAGTGACACCAAATGGGACGTTTGCATTTATAGTTTGTCTTTTGTCTGTCACTTCAGCAGGGAAACTGAGTCTAACTCTTGTGATTATTAAAGCTTCCCATCAGGTTGCAGGATTAGATACTTCCTGAAGCAGGACTCTCTCTCTCTCTCTCTCTCTCACTCCCTCGCCCCAGCGACCGAGCCATGGTTGATCAGACCCAGCTTGTGTTTAGGTTGCATTTGCTATCCCCATGGATCTCCTCTCCTAATCCAGAGACATCTTGAGGTTGTCTCTGCGTCCTCTGTGATGTTCTTGATGGCTCTTCTCCTCTCCACTCTGGTGATGCAGCGCACTCAAGGTTTCGTAAAGTGATTGGCCCACAAACCCTCTGTAGCCAAGCTTGATGGGCATACAATTAGCCTTCCAGCCTTGCTTGGGGCAGTCGATGACTAGCTCTTCATATTTGGTCCTCTTTCTCTTGTGGGCTCATCCAGACAGTCCTCCCACAGCACTGTCAGCTCCAGTAGGATGATGTTCCTCCTCTCCTCTGAAACCAAGAGGATGTCTGACTTCAGGGTGGTTGCAACAATGTGCTGAGGGAATTTAAGCTGTTGCTCCAGGTTGACAGGTGCCAGTCCTGTGAGTCCTGGTGGGTTCCTGGATCCTGTGGTTCTTTGCAGCTGTTTTCCAGCCTTCATGAAGGCGATCATCTGGGTGGTGGAGCGGGACAGTCTACTGCTGCTGAATCCCACACCGATGGCTTCTGCGATGGGTTTTAGAACCTGGCTGTGGCACCAGATGTACTGACCCTGCCCAAGAGGTACTGGACAGCAGCTCAGGATGAGCTTCAACATGCCTCTGCCTGGGCATTGAGGGCAATAAGGAGACTCTGATTTGCCTCAGATTGAGAGGTTTGATGGGATGGGTAGAACGTCATACACTGCCTGGACAAGGAACTTTATGCGCTCTGGTTCTGCCTGCCAGAGATCAGTTAATGACCTGCTCCCACCTTGCACAGGCAGCCTGCTGCTGACAGCTCAGCTGGTCGTCTGTTCCTGCACCTCTGTCCTCACTTCCTCCTGGACAAGCCTCTCTCCTCCTTGACCTTCTCATACTGTGGTGTTTGAAAGGTCCCCAGACCAGCCGTTGGGTCACTGCACCAACTAGGGCTCTTTGACTCTGTTTCCAATACAGCTTTGTTGGCTGTCCACTTCCTATCGGTTTTCACTTTGTCCCCTGTCTGAGCCACCCAGGGGTAACTTGAGTCCCTTACATGATCACCTCTCTTGACCTTGTCACCTTAAACTCCTCCCCTGGTAATTTCAGGGAAAGCTGAAGCTTGGTGTTACGTCCATACAGGGCGATGTTGCTGAGGCTCCCAGGCAGCCTCAGCCACCTCCTGAGGAAGCTGCTGACTTTCCGCTCCAAGTCCTCTACAATGGAGATGGGAACTTCATAGATGACAGAAGGCCAAAGTATCCTAGGAAGTGTGAAAGAAAATTAGTCAGTTAGGGGTTTTCAGACTGGTTGTAAGGATTTGGAGTGTCTTTTATCTTTTATCATGTCTTCCTGCAGGTCAGTGTTTTACCTTTTGAATTATTTCTGCATCTACCAAATGCTTACCACGCCACTTTATAAAGTAAATTAGAATTAACTCCCCGTTCCTTTTTGGTTTACTGATCTTTCTAGATTATATATATATTTTTTTAAATATATATATATAAACAGCACTGACATACAAATACATGAATAAAGGTAAGTAAAGTGAAAAGGAAATTCCTAAAAAAGCCTACTTTCATGTCTGATATTAAGTAATGTTGCAACAGTTTATACTTAATTTACTTAACACCTCAATAATTCAAATGCAATGAAATTATTTTAAATGTTTTGAAATAAACTCTCAATTTGTATTAGTCATTTAAAAAGTCTAACATATTCTGTTCTTATTGCACACAGGCAAAACATTTTTCTGCTCATTTTGATAATTATAGCCCGCAGCTCAATAAAACCCTCATAAATGCTTTAATAATCTGTTTGCAGTTTCTTAACTGAGTTCAAGATATTAAGGGGAAAAAAAACACAATTTCTTGGTGTTTTAATTTTGCTTTGCTTGTGGGATACACTGTAACTTTTTTTGCAATATTTACAATATTTTAGTGTAATATTTGTGGTAGCTTACTGGGACAGGTGTTTTTGGTATAAACCTGTAAACAACAAAAGAATTGTGGGAAGAAATTGACTCAATTCAATGATGCTCTAAGTGAAAATACAGTAATGACACTGTAAATACTGTTACAGTAAATTACTGGCACCTTGCTGACTAGCTTGTTTATCTGTCAGTACACACTGTAGCTACAGAGGGTGAATTCTTTTTTTTTTTTTTTTTTATAACTCAGCAGTTTAGAAGATATCAGGATCATAAGTTTGCCCAATTAGAGGCACACCTCACCAGACTTACAGGAAGGCACCCTGTTGCTGTTAGTGAGGAGGCTCAAAGCCCACCTCTTGAGTTTAGCATTTCAAATATGGCTGCCAATGACAATGGGCTTCAGAACTCTGGGAACAGATGGATGAAGTCCCAGTCACGACATTAATTTATGATATGATCTATGGATACAATACAGCATAATTTGAGAAGGTATTCCATGGAATGATTTCAGGTGGTATGTTACGATATAGCACAGCATGGTAATTGACAAGAGTGTACGGTATGAGTCAATGCACTTCTTTCTACCCTTAGGAAAGTTTGCACAGGCCCTGGATCGACTGCCTCCACAGTAATATTAATAAATACAGGTATGGCAATCATAATTTCAATTGAGACATCAATGTCAAAGAACACCCCAAACCATAAAAAAAATGGTAATATAGATGATTTTTTCTTGCTTAAGTTCAAACATCATCATTAGAGGTGTATGGGTAATAATGGTACTTCATGTGCTGGGAAACTATTAAAACCTGTGGGAAAAGTTTTTGACAGGATATGAAACAGGTTAAAAAATATGTGTGTTTTGTTTTGTTTTGTGATCGACAAAAGCAAAGCTTTAGCTGCATGTATGACTGCCAAAACTTGGCCAATTAACCAATTGCACCATTAAACGAGGCAGATGCAGAATATCATATGTCAGGGGAACATCCCAGAAAACCCCTATCCAACAAATTCCAATTGCACATGCGCACTTAGCTTGAACAGCGATAGACATGGCGAGCGGTAACAGTGTCACTGAGAAAAGAGCAAAAAAATCAGCTAACAAGCCTGGTAATCTTCCTGTTAGCACCTGTGATGTCGAGGTCTATCACCATTAAATTTAATGCTCTGTTGGGGTGTTAACCTGACTCATGCATACCAGGGTCTAATCAACTGGGTTTTTTTTCACCATGTGTACAAACAGTCCGTTTTCATCACTAATGGCTGGTCATGCGTACCTGTCCTGATTTGTAACTCCCTGATTGTAATTTTAACTGTAGTGCCCACAGTTCTTTGGGCTGGAGAGATTCATATTTTTGTGTGTGTATAATTAAAGATGTAAGACTTACAGCTTTTTAATCCACATGAACAGAAAGTTCCTCACAGGAGCTTTGATCGCTTCTCTCCTAATCAGTTATATGTCTGAAAACCTCGGCACAAAATAATAAGTGAGAGCATCTTGAGGCTAATGAAAAATAACATAGGAAAATGTGATTAAATGTCTTTTCATCAGCATCTTTTCAGACTTATGAGCACTGTGGGAACAATAAAAGTCTTACATTTATCTGCCAGGTTGTCCCGAGTGTTTTATGGTAGGAGGCTTCTTGGCATGGTTTAAGAAATAAAGCTTGGCTGGAAGAGTTGGCAGGCGAGTAGCAACTAAATGAGGTTCAAAATAGCCCTTTTTTTTTTTTTTTTTTTTTTTTAAATGGATGCACCCTTCAGAACAGAAAATGTTATTTAAGACGACTTGTGCTTGAGACGATATTTTCCCTGTAGGTGAAGAATTTAAACATACACATATGGTATTTATTTCTTTCAGTATGCCCACACACTTCATAAAGGTTATGCAGCAACCCACAGCAACAGAGGAAGTTGTTATAAAGTAAAAGTATTATGCAAATAGTTTCGCCAAGTTTTCTTTTGATGTTTAACCTGGGCAATTTGTTGGGTGATTACTGAAGCAGAGTGTGAGACGTAGGCGTTGGTAATATCTCCAGAGATGAGACAAAAGGGAAAGATTACATGTGTTTTTTATAATTTGACCAACACTCCTCTTCAGTCCTCTGCGTCTCTGCAGCCCGGCAGTATTTAATGCAGCAGTCTGAACGATCCCTACATACATGTATAATGAGGCCGAATGCTAATCACCTCCATGTGCCTCAGAAGTCTTGAAGGAGAGAAAATCCCCTCAGTTCTTCAAAGTGCTTCCTCTCCTCACCCTTTGACAATTTTTAGAACATTTTTATCACATTTAGGTCTTTAAAATTTCTGTGGTGCCTCCCAGAGCATCGTTACAGCTTTTCTGCTTCTTGCTCCCTTCAATCGTGTGCATTTATGCACATAAACTGTTCTAATTATCATAGTTAGTGAATATCAGGGGGTTAATTTAAACCTATTTCACACAGATCTAAGAATGTCTGTAAAGCTGGACATCCAATAAAAAAGTTTGACAAAATTCTACATTCACAGACCCATTTTTATTAACCTGCCTCTAGATCACAGGTTGATTTGATGTCCTTTTACCTTCACTACAAAAGGTGTTGTTGCTTTATGCCCTCACTTAAAACTACAAGCATTTTAGTTCCAGAAAATATGTTTGATGATTCCAAGATGAGATGGGTAAGATTTGCTTTATTGCAAATTTATTGCAGAAATGTCTTTGCAAGTCTCTAGTAATGTAAATGTAGAAACTGATTGAACATCTTCTGTATAAATCAGCAGACAATTAGTCAATTGCAATTCAAAGCATGACCTGCCACAGATTTTCACTGAAAAAAAAAAACTTCCAATATTATTATTATTATTATTATTATTATTATTATTATTATTGTTATTATTGTTATTATTGTTGTTTTTGTTGTTGTTGTTGTTGTTGTTGTTGTTGTTGTTGTTAAGAGAAAAATTCTGAATTCTTTTTTCTCATAATAATAATTAAAATATTGGACTTTTTTTTTTTCATTGGCCCTTATCCTCTTCTGTAGTAACAAAGTCATCACAGTTTAAAAAACAAAATCAATCAAATTAAGAATCAATTGTCCCTTTATATACCAGATGTTACGTGGTCAGTTTCCTGCAGTGTTACGTGCTGCATAAACGTCAGTAAACTCGGCAAACAGAAAATGTAAATGTATACATCATTTCAAACATGTTTAATTTCAGAGCCATAATTAAAAGATTGTGAGATGAAAGTATTAAAAACAGGACCTCAGGCCTGACTTTGGACATTAATTTTGGTACAGTGTTATTTTGTTTATTCAAAAAGGTAATTATCTTCAACAGCTCTGGTTTAAGCCAACAACTCTCCTGTCTTTGTTACTCTCTACATTTTATGTTGGCAGTTTTTGCTCAATAACTTCATTGTTTTGGCTCCTTGGGGCTGATACTCAGCTCTGGAGTCAGTGATGATGGAAGAAAAGACTTCCCCTGATTTTGCATAAAATGGAAGACAAAACATACAACAACAATAGTGACCAGCTTCAATGCCATATCTCCCTCCTCTGCTCTCTGTTTATGTGCTTAAACATCTTGTAAAACTATTGTTGCTTTTTAGCGGCCAACTAATCCTTCCCATTTTTCCACTGGAAACTGACTCACTCAATCCGATGAGTCACTTGGTTGAAACGGAGAATCTTGATTTTACAATATTCTTTTTTTTTTTAAGTTGCTGACATCATGGAATCCTTTTTAAAAAGAAAATGGCATTAATGCTTCATACATACTATTAACACAAACTTGTATTGTAAGCAAGTCAATCCTGCATACTGTTGTGATTAGTCCGGTGTAAGCCGGCACAGATCATGACAACAGTTTTTGATGCTGGCCGCACCATGATAGATTAGCTTTCTATGACCACTTAAGGACTTCATCAGCCAAACTTTTAGACTTCCTGCTGAAACCTTTCACCTTCTTTAGACCAGGTTCTGTCCTTTATGGGTGTCAAATGTTAATTTTTGCTCTTTTAAATCACATGCACAGCAATGTTGATTGTAAATCTCTGCTATAACACTATATGTTGCATTACATCTTCCTGGTATCTCTCCTGTCTGCCTCTTACTTTGTTAGCCTTGGGTTTTTGCCTCTTTCAAAGCCATTTGACAAAATCCTCCTCAGAGCCTTTTTTTTTTGGCTCCTCTCTCAAGGACTCTTTTGCCTCGAGTTGCTACTTACTCTTTTTGATTTTCCAATTGGTCCATCGGTCGTGTCCTAATAGATCTCAGTTGAGAAGGCCAGTCTGAAAAAAAACAATTTAACAAGTGACTTGCTGTTGTGGGTTTTGGTCATTTATGTTACAAATTCGCTACAATGTTTCAAATGCTTTTCAAGAAGCCTTTAAATCAGCTTTGATCACTCATTGGAGAGTATTGTGTCTTAATAAGTTCATTCTGAAGCAGATAATTATCCCTTGAGCACATAAAATGAATAAAAACATGCACACTAGTAATTCTCAGACACATACAGGGACGGTGTGAAGCATCTGCAGGTATTAGATGAAACTGTGGAGGGGCAAAAGCTACACCTGTTTTATCCGCCTGCAAAGTCATTCTTAGAGGACATCTGTGACATCTGCTGAAATTCTCTGTCTAGGTTTTAGCGCCGAGTGCCAAAACGAGCTCTCATAATTGCTTGATGGTTTGAAGTATAGGCAGTTTCTCTCTGACCCCCAACAGAACGAGGGGGGCCGGATGGAGAGCAGGTATTAGCCCCATAGATCATGTAAAATTAGCAGCAGGAACCCCTGTCAGCCCAGACATTGGCACTTAATCTTGGACTTTTGGCAGACTGTTGCCTTAACAGGTCAAATGATATCTATAAATCAAGGATCCCCTGGCGGAGAGCGAGAGGGAACCGTGGAGCGAGAGAGAGAGAAAGTGAAACGCGCAGAGCTGCCATTGAAACTCCAAGGGATTTAAATCCTGGTCATAAAGCCTAACCCAAGGAAATAATCCAGTCTATTTCATAAAGGATTAAAACCTTTAAAGAAGATTGATCGCCTCTTTTCCTCCTCTACCCGATGTAATCCTAGATTATGGAGACCACTTGGGGTTAGATTTTAAGGAAATTTGCTCAGGATTAATGGAGAAGGGGGCATCCATTCTTTAAGATTGCCTTTCTGGTTTGTCACTGTGAAAAACTCAGTTTTTTGATCTCATCCTCCATCCTGTCACGAGTGAATTATGTTTCCAAACCAGGGGGAAAAGAAGAGGATGTCAAGCAGTTCTTTTTGATGTCTCTTTATTCCCTTTTTTTTCTTTTTTTCCCTGCTTCACTTGTGATGCATGTGATTATAACAAGCAGGACGATTTACAAAGTCACAACTCCAGCGTAACAGTTAATAAATTTCATAGCCAATGTTACAGTTTAAAACACTTGTTAATTAAGGAGACTGATACGTTCTGAGATTACAGATCAACAAACAGCAGTCATCAACAACAGGTGATGAAAAACATTGTTTGCCTTTAAATCTACTAAACAGTTATTAGTGACATCATCACTGTGGCACAGGCAACACGTAAACAAAACATTACAGCCAAAATACACCCGCTTCACCCGCTTCACCTGCTTCATCGTGGCATCAGATCTGATTGGTCTCTATTCAAGCGAGTGTCTCAGCAGATTCAAAACTAAACCGTGTCAACACCCGATCGATTTTAGCTATTTTCTAACTCGGCAGCTTAGAAGTTATTAAGATTGCGAATTCACCCAATCAGAGGCACAGCTCAGCTCACATGACTGATGGATGCCCTATAGCTGTCAGTGTGGAGACTCAAAGTCTGTCCCATTTCCAATATGGCCGTGTCAGCCGATTTGCTTCAAAACTCAGTTTCAGGAACAGGGTCCGTCACAGAGACTAGATCCATGAATTCTACAGTCTGTGTGTCAGCATCCAACATATGCTGATCTCTTCAGGTGTCGATGAGGCATTTAACGCCTCGCTGCCTAAAGTGACAACAACAAATTTTGTTGGTAAATTAACTGACAGTGACATTTTGTATCCTGACCTAACTGTTGTACAACTTCCAACCAAGACTTTGTTTTCCATCAAACTTCATGTGATAAAATGTCAATAAAGGACTATCCATCCATGCAGCAACATAACGTAGTCAGCTCTTTGTTTGCCATTTCCATCGGAGTAGCTCCGATCCATCTGTTTCTGGTGAGTCTCAGTTTAGCAGTAAATTGTAACTTTACTAACTTTGATGGTATGAAACCATGTAATCAACTTTCTCTACTGTCAGTTTGCAGAAATAACCGAATTATGATGCAGATGTGCAAAAAGTATAATCCTCAAAGGTAGAACAACTTTTTGATACGTGTTTCTCCAATGGGAGCTGGATCAATTGTTTCTAATGTATCTCAGGATTTGTAGAAATCTGAGCACTGTCTGTGACACATCATCAAGCGGACGTTTATGATTTGTTGCAGGATATGCATTAAAAGTAATTTGTGTGAGGCAGAGCTGAGGAGAGAGGACAAAAATGATTCCTAATACTGAATTTTTCAGCAGCATGATAAAATTCACATGTCATTTTCCTGGAGGAGGCACAGAGGTTGTTGTTCTCCTGTGAGCAGAGTGTGATGTTCGCTGTGGGACAGGAGGAGACGGTGACAGGCAGACTGGATGATCAGGTGAGGAGAGCCATTAATGATATGTAATCACAGTCTGGCTGGCAGAGGCACTCAGAGCAGAGGAACGGGAGGTTGTGATGGAAATGGAGGTTTGTGGAGTGTGTGTGTGTGTGCATGAGAGAGAGAGTCTGGAGAGAGGGCTAATGTCAAACGAAATGCTCCACCACCCATGGAACTAATTTAAAGTCCTCGTTTAGAGGCTGTCACACGACGGGCTCTGACGACCACTGATCTCTGCACATTTACCGGCACAGGCAGCTGTCAGGGGGCTGACAGACAGGCCCCACCACTGACTGATTACACACAGGGCCGGACTGAACTGTGATCTGGTGAACTTTATTTTCCCTGGCAGGCCCAACGTGTGGTGAATGCCTCACAGCTCAGTGGCTGGTTCGACGCCTCAGATAGACTCCCCATCTCCTCCATTAGCACCACATACCTGTATGAATAATCCCTGAGAGGCTTTTATTTATTAAACTTCGTGATGGACATCCCATAACACCTTTTGTAAATAAAAAAATAAACACACCAGGTTTTAGAGGTGTCCTGTATAGAAGCATAAAAACGTCCACATGCGCTCCTCCAGGATACACGATCATTCTGCAATAAACAGAGTTATTTTAAAACCACAATTATCCTGAAGTCTTTATTTTTCATTCTGTGTTACAGATGTCTGAGTATACAACCGGATTTAATTTGCACAGACGTCATGCATCAGGATGTTGCAAATGAAAGATGTGTGCTTATCCCATCACCTGCTGCGGTGCTGCCGGGCTGTGTGAGTGTGATCTGTAAGGAGGTTCTTTTAGGGATGCTTGATGTATGTGCATCCACTGGGGATGGAAAAATATAAATTAATATACAGATTAATCTGCAAAAATGGACATTAGATACACCTGACTGAAATGTAAAAAGCTGTTGAACTGATTTCAAGGAGGCACCAACAGACTCTCAAACACTGAACAGAAATTTACACATTAAAAGAAGAAAGTTCTTTCATGTTTTTCCAAACTTGTCTTAAACTCTAAATGAATCAGGGCAGACATGATTCAGGTCCAAACACTTTGAACACTCTGAATAAAAGCAGGACAATTTTCTTAATGCAGGCACAGCCAAACAAACGGTAACATTTTATATGAAGGGGTATGCAAAAGACTGATATAACGCTGTCATAAACATGACATGACATGTGTCATTAAGACGAAGGATGTAATAATATACCCGGTTCTTTGGTCGAACACCTCCCAAGAATCACAACAGAATGACCCCCGATCTCCGGATGTCTCACACATTTAAAGCAGTCAGTCCCTACATCTGTACAGAGGTTGAGTTAAACTAAACAACCATAAATGATTGGCCATATATTGCTGACTGACAGCTGTCCCAACCACAACTGTTGTCAGATTTCAGGAATGTATGAGCAAAGTGTGTGTATGTTGGTCGAGGGCATGTAGCTGGGTGTAGAAGGTCGCAGACATGAGCTGGAGACAGAAACTATCTGCTCAGTCATATCAAAGATATTGAGTATATATTGACCATGAGGCTGTATAAGCACACTCTCAGGCAAAATGCCTGAGCTGCATGAGCTAGACAAGTGAAGAACAAAACATAAGAAATAATCTAACAAGGACGCTTTATGTGTGCTTATTAATGTTGTCATTAAGTGTCATTTGGTCAGTTATGTCACTTTAAATGCAAAGTTGAGATTTTTTGGGGACGTCTTTATTATGACAACTTGACATAACCCAGACAACACAACCTGTCAATGTCTGTATTATGACTGTGTAATAACATTTAATAACCAGTCCAAAGTGTCATACTTTACTTGAGGTCGTAGAAATTATTTATAACACTAATAAAGTTTAATGACAGCCCATGTCAATACAAATCCTATTCGACAGATTAACATAATGTCAACAGATAATGTTAAATAATTTCTGTAAGTTTGATAATAAGATAAGATATTGATAAGACATTGACAGGTTGTGTTGTCTGTGTTAATGTCAAGTTGTCATAACAAAGACGCCCCCAAAAATGTCAACTTTGCATTCAAAGTGACATATTTGACCAAATGATACTTAATGACAACATTCATAAGCACACATAAAGCATCCTTCATCTTAATGACAGATGTCATGTCAAGTTAATGAGTGTTATGTCAGTCTTACCCTTTAATATCCCTTCAAATAAAGAGTTATTAAAGTGTCTTATAGGAAAACAAAAATGCTGTTTTCCCATCCATCCTTCCTTAGATGCATCAGTCCCTCCCTCCTCCTCCTTCCTTCCTTCCTTCCTTCAATGATTGGTCCTTCCTACCTTGAATTCATCTGTCAATCCCTCTTTAAATTTTTTTAATTTATTTTTTTTATTTATTTATTTATTTATTTATTTCGGCACGTCAGCACACTTATACAACATCACACATTGTCAATAGTTGATCAAATTGTACATGTCCAAAAGGGAAGACGGGAGAAGCAGAGCTTATCTAGTCCCGTCCCCATTTCCTCAATATTTAGTCTCCTCTTTTCCACATATCATCAGATTTTATTTTATTTTTTTTTTTATTTTTATTTTTTTTTAAATGCACCCATACATCCTTCTCTCCTTAGCGCAATGCATGTATCCATCTGTCATTCCTTCCTTTCTTGTTGTCTTTTATTCCTCAATGCATCCTTCCATCCTGTCTTCCTTCCTTTCTTCTTTCATTGCATGTGTCCATCCCATAGGCTGTATGAAATATGGATGTAGTCTCCACAACATCACCCGTTTGTCCTGATGCAGTGAAATGAAACTGATTGTCGAAGGGGGCCATCTTGGATGAGACGCAGGCTTTGAGCTTCCATTCTAACAGTTGTAGGGCATCCGTCAGTCAGGTGAGCTGAGCTGAGCCTCTGATTGGACAAACTCATTATCCTAATTTCTTCT
The DNA here is from genome assembly GCA_030710495.1 of Labroides dimidiatus. Classification (NCBI taxonomy): domain Eukaryota; kingdom Metazoa; phylum Chordata; class Actinopteri; order Labriformes; family Labridae; genus Labroides; species Labroides dimidiatus. Next base: position 10,828,288 of record CM061143.1, on the reverse strand, counting down.
AAACCGCTGAGTTAAAAAAAAAAAAATCCCCCCCCCCCTACAGTGTGGCTGATAGCGAAATTAAGGTTCCAGACTCAAGCCGTTTTTTTGAACCAGGCTGTAAGTATGCTTTTTGATGCTGTAAAAGTCTGTTTTTTTGGTTTGGTGTGTATGTGACTTCTGATCTTTCTGCAGCCAGCCTCTAGGAGAATCTCAGTGAACAGCAACTTTTAGCTCTTCAGCATAGGCTGCGTTTTTCTCACCTGGATGTTGCCCCTTGGTCCGTCCTTCCTGCCTTTAATGCATCCATCCTTCATTTCATCCATTTATCTCTTCAAATGTCTTTCCATTGTTCTATCATCTCTCCATGAAGCCATCTCACCAGCTCACCCAACAGGCAGAGATGGAGCTTTTACTTCTACTTCACAATATAAACACTTGGTCCATGTGTCTTGGTCTGGATGAGCGGGTCAAGTGTTCAAGGACAGGGGTGAACAAATGGTTGGTTTACATGTAACTAGCTATTTTGTTTCAGCTCTTCAGACCTCCTCTCACAGAGTTTTTGCTCTGAAAGTTGATGTTGTGCATCCAAGTACAATGGCCTGAAGACTTTTTTGTCCCTGAGTAATTCTATAAACTTAAATTGAGATGACCAAATAAAAAATAAGATCTCATTTAACGTGCTGATTTTGTATGCATGCACATAAACCCTCATTTAATAGCTGGCTCACAGAGAATCTTGCAAAAATTTGAATAGTAAATTGAGCCCCTTGGATACTTTTTAAGATAAACTTTTGTTTAATTAAATAAGTTTGAAAATAATTTGAAGACCATTTGTGTTAAATTCAGTTTTTATTTCAGTTGCAGCCTTATTATACACTGAAACTTTGTAGAACACACTCTAATACACTCTATCACTGTGCAGACGGAGCTGCTGACGTCTCTGTCTGCCTGGAAAAAGAAAGCCATCAAATAAGAATTCCAGCCTGTCTACCTGCAAATCTTCCTCCATCTGCGGATTAGATTTAAGTCCTCCCAAATCTTGTGCTGGTGCTACATCAGAGGATGTGCTGTGCCGGGAAGTTACGTAACTCATTAAGACCTCAGCTCTCCCTCCTGGGTTGCTTCCTCATCCCTCTAAACTTGCTGCCTTTGAGCAAATAAAGCCATATAAGAGGGTTGAAATATAAGACACCCCGCAAACTCTGTGAAACTTTCTGATCCAACAGCTCAAATTCAAGTTGAGGGCAGTGCGTTTGAACTGCGTCATTAAGCATTGCTACTGCCATTCTTCTGATCTCTAATCAGTGGGGTTACTCCCGTTCTGCAAAGTATAGATTAACAGTCACACGGGGAGTAATAGCGTGCTGTTGGTGCTTAATCACTGGCACTTAATTATAGCTACCAGGTGATGAAGAACTTGTGAAGTCAAACTCTGAAAGTACGCATATAGTAAGATATTTAAAGAACCAGCCAGTTTTTGCAATTGGTGAAGAGAATGCAGTGCAGAAATCGCTTTGTGGACAAACATCTTTCAAATCTTTAACCAGTCAGATTTACCTAATGGTTTCAGTACCAGCTTGTTAATAATAAACTCAATAGACAGTTTACAACTCTCCCTTTAATTAGTTCTCAAACATGCATCAGAGAGCAATCGTGTGAGATGAAAACGCTCCTCATGGTTTACGCACACAATGACTAAAATACTCTGCTGTCAGAAACCCATCATGTGGCAGTATGGACCTGTTTAATAAACAACGGTTCACTCCTCTTACTTTGAGTCATTTGTTTTCCTAAAATGCACTGTTTTTTTACACATATATATTATAGGCACTGATTAAAAAGTTGTTGTGGTGGTCTTCATCAGTTTTTATTTTCATCGCACTAGTTCACAACAAGTGTGAACTACAGATGAAATACAAAAAGAGCAGGTCTAGACCATATTCCATGTGACGTTATTTAACAAAGACCCAACATCCAGACAGGATAAGATCCAGTCCTAACAAGCAAGACTCAGGTTTTTCTCATCTTGATCCACCACAAGTGGAGACCTTTGCAGAACTTAGCAAAATGCAGTTGCAAGGACAAACATGCAATTGGTTTGTTAAAACTGTATGTGTTTTGTGTCACGTCTCCTATGGAACCATGGACAGAGACAAACAACATCATCAGCAGTTGGTTTTGTATTATTGGTATTAAGGTTTGTTTTAGCTGTCCTGGACATAGGGGTATTCTTTCTAAAGATGACACACTGTTGTTGTCTTTAGAGATCGTGCTGATGCAGAAGCTTTTCTCTCCCACTGGAAGCTGAAGCTCTTATCATTTAAACCAGTGGTCCCCAAACTACGGCCCACAGGCCGGATACAGCCCGCCTCCACATTTGGCCCGGCCCCCTGAACAATACCAAAGACGCATTATGATTTTTTTTCCCCTCATAAATAGTGTTATTTTATTTCAGAAACAGTGTTATTTAGTTCCTGACTTTTTTCTGTGAAGATCCCAGAGAGGGTTATTTGGTATTATTTATTTCATAAATAGTGTTATTTATTTCATTAATAGTGTTATTATTTATTTCCTGGATTTTTTTTCTGTGAAGATCCTGCAAAGGGTTATTAATATTTGGTTATGTGTGGCTTTCTGGAAAACAATAAATGTTTACATTTAGGCACCCCTGCGATCGTCACACTTTTTCTGTTACAAACTGACCCCGGCCCCCCATCAGAGAAGGGAAAAGTTGCGTGGCCCTCACAGGAACATTTTGGGGACCCCTGATTTAAACCAAGCAGCAACCTCTGTATTAAAATGTGAACCCTATGTGGAAGTGTTTAAAACTGCAGTTCACCGAGCAGTCGCTTGAGGCTGGCTGAAGAAACCACATACATAACGAGACAAAAAAGAAAAATAAACGTGTTTACAGCCTGGTTCCAAAAACAACTCGGGTCTGGACAGCTAATTTGTCTACCGGCAAACACTGTACAGAAGGGTAAAGTTATTAAACTTTGGAGTTTTGCACATATAAGGGCATGGCTGACTTGAGTGGCAGGTGGGCACCCTGTACAGAGAGACTCACGGCCCACCTCATGATGTCATCAGTATTTCCAATATGGTCAGCAATAGGTTTAAAAACTCTATATCAGAAACAGATGGGTGAAATCACAGCCACTATGTCCATACATTATAAAGTCTAGTCTAGTCTAGAGGGGAGAAAGACACTGACTATAGAGGGTCTGCCTTGCCTCCCTTGCTAATACTGCCTCCTAGCTGACGTTAATGTATCCTATAATTGTTTAGAGCAGCTACTCGAGTCATTTATACCAAAACTACATCTGACCTACAACGCAAGACGAGAACGGCCATAGATTTTTCTTTTTATGCACTGTTATCTCTTGATAACGATTTATTATTTTAGTAAAGATTGTTTTCTCATGATAACTAATTAATAACATGTTTGTCTTGATTTCAACCTACAAAAGCTGCCATGTACGGCTTGCAGCCACTGGGTGTAGCAGTAGCCTTCCGGTACGTAACACTTTGTTTACTTAAGGGGCTACCGGCTAGCAGCTGAGAGGCTGACCCAAAGCACTATTAAATGTTTAATTATGTCTCACATTACATTGTGAAGCTGAGGTTAGCCTACATATACGTTACCTTAGCTTAGCTGAAGCAGCTGGAAGGGTAGAAGCTTGTTAGCCTATCAGCTTCTAACCAGTAGCCCCTAAAGTAAACAAAGTGTAACTCACCGGTGGCTGGAAGCAGTTCGTGGCAGCTCTTGTAGGTTGAAATCAAGAAAAACTTATTAATTAATCCGTCATCACAAGAAAACAATCTTTGTTTTATAGAGATAACAAAATATTAAGTCGTTATCATGAGATAACAGTGCATAAAAAAAGATAAATTCATGGTTGTTCTCGTCTTCCGTAGACCAACAAGAATCATGAACCAAAGAAATTTTAATAGTAAACCATTGTGAATATTGGTATACCATGCAACACTAGTGCTTTTATATGTTCTTAATCTGGGTGGTGTTGTTAACTTTTTTTTTGCTAACAAATAAACTGAACGCCTTTAGAGCTGAAAATGATCTGTTTCTGCTGGTTTTGCTGAAGGCTTTTAATTAATCAAGTTTTTTGCATATTTTCATTGCCTTGATCCACCTCCGTCAGCCTTTTCTCTCCTAATAACTTCTTTGTCCTTGAGGAGGACGGTGGTCTCAGGCCTCCAGTACCTGTCTTTCATCCAGCACATTAGAACAACATTGCTATGATTGGCATTCTGCATTAGCAATCCCCTCCCTATCCCCTTCCCAATTGTCATTCCTGCAGCAGCGCCGGGCTGAAATGTTCCCCCTCACTCTCTCTGAACTGCCATGACAACGTGCTGCAGCAGCCTGACGAAGCCCGAAGGCCTCCTCAGTCAAGAGGGCTCTGCTCGCCTCTGCAGATGACTGCACTGTTTCATTTATTTTCATGAAGGAAAACAAAAGTCGAGATTGAACAGGGGATAAGGCGGCCCAGCTAAACACGCCTGAGAGACTGACCCCACGCGCTGGAGTCGGCAGAATACAATTTACCAAAAGGATTCTCAGCCGTCCGTACCAGAAATGATAGAAATATTTCAGTATGGGTTTAATTACAGCGGCTGCTCTGGGTCCTGAAATAATGATGCTTGCAGCTTCATATTTGTGAGAGAAAACTTATACAGAAACTTCTTGATGCAGATCAAAACAGTCTAAAGAGTTTCAGATTTAAATGATCATCCTGCTTACTCCATAATGTATCACCGATCCAGGATTAAACGATGTAGTTGTTGAATTCAGAGCATTAGTTCACAAACTTTATGCAAAATAGAAGTATTAGATTTTGCTGAGACTGATGAGAAAACAGTTTTCCACTCTCCTGTTTGAGGAGACGTATGTTATAAGCTCAGAACAAAGACTTGAGACAGTGAAACGCAAAGTCAGGTTACATTACTTATTCCATGAGTCATATCTGAACTGTAACTAATCTGGCTGCTTTTCGATGCTCTGACTTCTTACAGAAAAGTCACCTGCTTCTCTCTACAGTAAAACTTTCATCCTGGAAAATAAAAAACATCCCATTTTCCTATTTCCTTCACTGAAGTGCGTACAAGAGAAGGCTGGTGACGGTTGCCTGCTCTCCTTATGAAGCCTCCGACCATCATTCATCGCCTCCTTTCAAAGAGCCGCACCTGCAAGACCTTCAGAGAGAGCGCGCCGAGGAGGCCCTCTCCTCTCCGAGATCCCTTGCTGCTTTGATGCCTCATTAAACCTGCGGCCAATAAGACACAAAGAGAGGTGGAGAGATTACTGATGCAACGTTTCTGAATTTATATCTGAATAAGACCCTTCAGGGCAGCGGAGGAGAGTCAGACGAGAAGAAGAACTTTCACAGAAGATGAAAAGTTTGAATCCCTGATGAACATCTGTGGCTCATTTCTCATTTTCTTGGTGGCAAATTAGGAATGTGCTACCTTATTTATTTATTTATTTATTTATTTGCTAAATTCATAGCCTTCTCGAGAAAAATCAAAAAGGACTTGACCAGTCGATGAGAGCTCAGGTTTGCGGAGCTAAAAATACTTTTTTCCTCAAAGCATGCTCTTGCCTGCAGTCCTAGAGATTTTCTAGATGCAAATTTTTGCTTTTTTTTCCTGCCTTGTTGAAACAAGGTTACAAGCAAAATTTACAGTGTATCTCATCTTTTATGCACCTCTAATCAGCCGTTCTGCTAACATCTCTCATCTTTCATTTACGGTGCGACAAAAACGTCAATTTTACCTGAATATGTAACTAAGCAGAGTGAGAGGATGTGTGGCTGTTTCTGCAGATAATCTCAGGGATATGATTGTGGATGTGCTTTTAGCTGGTGTACCCTCTGCCTCAACCTTGCCCGAAGCAAGTGTGGAGTTCGGGCAGCATGCCTGAGGCCCGGCCATGTCGGAGTGATTAGATAAAGCAGGAGAGGCCAAGCGGTGGAAGCTAGAGCCAAGTTTATGCTGCACTGACCACTCTGAGACTGACATCACATCGAGTGAGCACGGCAGGAGGCTGTCGCTGCTTTTATTCTTTCTCAGTACCTTTCAAGAGCCAAATAAACACTGCAAGCAGCCGTGTTTATTCCTGCAAACATTTTCAGTGCTGATTAATGCACCAAAACAAAACATTTCTGCTCATTTGTGGCACTTGTCATGCCTCAACCGTGAGCGATGACAGCACAGCTGGCTGGGGGGACACTGTTATATATTTCATGCTGCGTAAGTGCAGCTTTTTCTCTCCCCTGCTTTATGGAAATGAGATTCACTGAGGTGTCAAATACTGCTCTGGGCGTATTCCCATCTCCCGGTCCAGGTCAGAAGAGACCGATGCATCGACGGCTGCAGATGTAGCCGAATCATGTCAGACATGACAGCGGGGTTTGAAAATACTGCAGCAGAACAGTGAAGCATCTCCCCGCACGAACAAGATTTCCTATAAGGCAGCAAATGCAACATAATGTAGAAATTGGACGTATTTCCGTTTGCATATTAATCCACTCTGATCATGTTATCTATCCACCCGTTAAATAAACCCCTCTGGTGCCTTCATGCATTTGGGGGAAATGTGGAAACCAGTGAAACAACAACAGTATGAGGTTGAGAGCTGACTGTCGGGGAGAGTTTTAATGTGATTCACTCTGCAGCAAAGCAGCAGCCGCGGACCTGGGAGGTGCCGTTCACGCTGGAAGCTCCGGGGAGTCATGATAGCAGTGATGAGGCAGCACTCACAGGATTTCTCTCTTCAGTATCAGGTGATTTTTAGACCAAATCTTGAAAGACAGACGCATGACTGTTGCTGCAAAAACATGTCAGCAATATGCATCTGCAACGTCAAAACCCACATATATGCAGATATCCTGCATCTCAAGCAGATTTTGATGGATTGTCAAGATTTTCCCCGGAGGAAAGAAGCTTATGTAAAAGCAGGAAACGCTTTTCTTTTTTTTTTCCTGCAAAGATTTCTAGAAGTGGAAAATGAGGTTGAATAATAAATCTAAAAATTGCTTCTTGGCACAGAAACAATAAGATACAGGGTTAACTTTAATTAGGAAATGTATTTTTTTTGTTTTGGACAAATATAAAACCAAATTCATCTCCAAAATATGTTCCATTAATTTTGATTTAAATTATTAAAAGATAAGAATGATAAGGTTGACGGCCCACTCTGGGCTCAAATCCTTCAACCATTGTTCAGCCTAAAATCCTGGAACCTTAAGCGCTCATACAAAGAGTCAGGATTGATAGAAAGTGTCATCCTTTGAGTTGTCTTAGAAACTTTTTTTTTTCTTTTTTTTATAATGGAGTTTCAAAATGTCTGTAGGCTAATGTATCATGGTGGCACAGACAGTTTACAAAACTCTGTGGAGTTTTTAACCTCCGAGCAAACAGCAACAATACTCCCACCTGTCTACCCCTAATAAGCTTCCCCGTGCCTCTGAAAATGAAAAGTTAATGTGTACCTCTTTGTATAAATATTAATTTTACAGATGTTAGAAAGAGCTCAACTCCCCTACGGTGGATGAGGAATAAACTACACAAACATGTTGCTGCAGACATAATTATTTCTGCTGTAGAAACAAAACTTCTTTATGGGACCTAAAGAAGACAGCCCCCAGTGGACACTCTTAGAACTGCAGTTTTTTTTTTTTTTTTCCCAACATTAGCTTTTATTTTAAACACCTGAGTTTGCTACTTTGAGTGGCACATGTAAATGTGATGTTAGGACATTGTCTCATTTTGAGGTATTTTCTAAATGACCTTTTATTAAAGTTAATAACAGGATAGAAACTTGCTGAGTTGTTTTTGCTTTTTTTTACAATTGAAGTCCATAAGTGCAGCTCTTTGAGGATCCACTTGAGCAGGATGCAGAAAAATGAGGAATCACATTCACACCAAACAAAAGAAAAAAAAGACAAATCTTAAGGCATTAACAAACTTGTTTACAGTCTGGTTTAAAAAAATGGTTTAGGTCTGAATAGCTCATTAATGAGCACACTGTTTCAACATTCTTTTTTATTGAATTTTTGGCACATAGTTACCAGGAATTTACCATTCATTACAATGAATGCGTGCATTTCGCATTGGAAAATCATAACATTATGTAGAACAAAGGTATGCATACTTACAAACACACATAATCGAAAACATATATGCATATAACCCCCCCCCCCCCCAAAAAAAAGGCCATATCTGCATAAAGTTTTCCAAAGTATATATATAAAAAATAAAAAAATAAAAATAAATAAATAAAAATAAATAAACAAATAAAATATTAATAATAGTAATAGTATAAAAATACATATATATATATATATACACTGTGGTTATTTTTTTATTTTTTTATAGATATAAATATGTATAGAACTTGTTATTTCAAAGTTATTAAACCTGGTCGTTATGCCCATATATGGTCACAGCTGACTGTACGGACAGGTTGGCACCAAGCTGCAACCTCCAGTCTGAAAATATGAAGCAATGCGGAAGTGCTAAAGTTCCTTGCTGTTCCTTGAGTGTCCGATTGAGGCTGGCTCCGGAAGTACTGGAAGTCACATACACACCAAGCCAAAAAAAGCCGTTTTCATGGCCAAAATAAGCCTATTTACAGCCTGGTACAAAGAATGTCTCCCATCTGAATCGCTGATTCCACTCACGGCACACACTGTGGGGGGGGTGAATTTTTTTTCTAATTAGGCAGTTTCCACAATATTAAGCTCGCCAGTTCGTCCAATCAGAGGCACAGCTCAGATCACGTGACTGTGGAGCGTCCTATGGTTGTTACTGTGGAGACTCCCAGCCCGCCTCATTTCCAATATGGCCGCGCCGGCTGTTTTGCTTCAAAAGTCCGTTTCAGAAACAGACGGGTGACGTCGTGGAGACTACGTCCATTAATTATACAGTCTATGGTTGGCACCCTTAAGCTGTCTCTGAAGAGGCTAAAAGCAAACCTCTTTGCCTCATCCTAACTCCAATGAGTTATGGTCTGTGTCTCAAATCGCATACTTCACTTCCACTGTTGACCTGTACCCGTCCCTTTCGAGTGCACCAGCTGAGAAATCAAAGTGCACTGCCTTTTTCCATACTGTTAGAGTGAACACACTTATGCACTCAAAATAGTAAGTGTTTGCAACCTGAGACAAAGCCTTGGTTGAGTTTAGCATTTCCAATATGACCCCGATCAGAGACACTTGCATGTATTTTAAAGTCGGTGATAAATCTGAAATTTGCATCACACAGCTCAGGTCAACATCTAGTCAACTCAGCGTCAGTGTTACATACTCATTTTCTGATAACTGAATCAGCAATATTCAAATGTAATCACGTGTGAGATGGATAAACTAAGTGAAGTGTTAAAAATATTTTGCCCATCATCTTTTATTGGCATTATTAGAGAGTTGGGAGGTTAAGGGTTAGGTTGCTAGTTTGGTGTTTGGCGTGGAGATGTCCCATATTTAGACAGGAGTTGGTGGAACAGCTTTGATCCCAAACATTTCCTGTACCATGTCATCCCCCACTCTCTGTTTAAAAAATGCATTAAAAGCTCAAAAAAATAAAAATAAAGAAAAAGTAGAGTTTTACCCAAACTCTTTTCTGTACCAGCAAATCCTACATCTCATGTGTACAAAGAAACAAAATGTTAAGTTTTTCTTTTACAAAAGAAGCCAAGAAAAGAGAATGTTTCCTTTTCGTCATTTGAAAAAAAGAGAAACAAAGTTAACAATATTTCTGTGAAAAATGCATCACAGCACATATAAAAGGCACAATATGATAATTCTGAAAAACAACATTTGTTACGCGGATGCACAGCCGTTTGCGAGCTAATTGACAAGTTATAATGACAGAAAGTTATTTCTTTGAATCTCAGCCAAAGTGCTTCCACGCTCTAATGCCCAGAGGAAAAGCACCATCTGCAGCATATTCCATAAACATTTTGCCATTTTCATTTTTGGACAAATGTGTTCTTGATGAGCAGGTTTTTGTTTCATTATCTGCCTAAACGAGCCAAAGGTTTTCGGTCCCTGCAGCATTACTGACGTGTTTTTTAGCAGGCTGCTGGATCTGTTTTTTTCACAGTGAAGTATTATAATTATATGAGGCCAACTCTGAGTGTGATTGATAGCTTTGTGAGTGTTTTCTGGTTATAAAGTGGATTTTTTTTTTTATCTTATCCCCCCCAAAAATTAGCTGTATATGAATGCAAGCCTCTTCAATCCCAAGGCTTTTATTTTGCAAATGCTCCTTTCCGGATTATGTTCCTCTCAGGTTGATACATTCTTCTCTAATCCCCTTACCTTGCTCCCTGGCAGGTGTTTGCTTAATTTGGGCTCACACGGCTGTGATTTATTTCTTGTAAAAATCCTTAATAGCACCGAGCAGGTAAACAACAACAGCCTCTTAGTGAAATGGTAAACAGGAGCTGATATGGGGTCTAGAGGTGGGTCGACAGAAAATAAAGCGCTGTATCTGCTCTGTCCTACATGTGTAGCCATGTTTGAGTGTCTTTTTTACTGTTTTTTTTTCCTGTTGTGCCCCCTCAGCCCTCATGGGAACCCCAGCGTGGACAGTCCCCCCTCTACCTCGCAGATGGAGTTTGCGATTGGACACCCCCAGTGAATAATCTTCTCATTACTTATCATGATGAACTGTGGCATGCAAATATCAATAAGGGACTGTGGTGAAGCAATCCAATTAAGGCCCAAAACCAGGAGCCTCATTAGTGCTGAGTCTCTGATAATGCAAATGACACCCTACAAGTAATCAACCTTGAATATAAATGGCACCAGCAAATCCACCACTACAAGTAATTCGGTCTACCTGGGTGTGATTAAAAACCAGAGTCAGCGCTGCTCTGTTTGAGGTTTAAGAACAGACATTAGCATTTTTCACAGAATACAGAAAGCAGACTATGGTGCCTTAGAGGGAAATATGGTTTGAAATCTCATCTGTAATGCTGCCCTGGGTTTTTCATAGAAAAATTCTGAATGCCTGTCATGAAACTCCTCGCAGCATATATTTTAGCATATCAGCTTGGCTTGGCTTGGTTCTGCAAAATGGTTTCTTTCCCAGAAACAGACAAATTCATTAATAGTCAGTTCGGCAGAGACATTGCATTCAATGGCTATGTTTCTAAAACTCCTTCTTTCTTCAGTGTCTGTGTATGGAAACTGACATTTCCCTGACCTTTACCAAACTGCACAGGTCTGGCACACAAACTAAGGTCACACAGCTCTTTCTGGGGTTGTTGCCTGGTTTACGGGTCTAAATGTTGGCAGAAAGAAAATCAAGAAACTTTCCAGTAAATGTCTTCGATAGCTGTTTGAAACTTATGGTAGACATTTTCGTGTTGTTTTATTGAAAGTGGGTTTAAGTACTTGTGCTGGATTCCAGTTTTTGTTTTAGTGAGAAGTAATAAGTGGAGTAATGTCTGGTTACTGGATATAAAAGAAAAGGGTGAAATTATCCATTTGTTTGGCTCGCTGAATTAGCATGCTAATAGAAACGAACATCTTAGCCACATTATTTACAAATATGATGCTAACGAAAGCTAGGCTCACCTCAGTCTATTGTGTCAACAGACAGAAGTGACACTTTCTGAAACCTTTTCTGTTGATTGGTTTGACATGACGTGCTCTGGTGTCGCTCATGTTACTGAAAGTTAATAACTGTTGTCGAGGAGTTTTTAACCACTCCGAGTCGAGCATCTTACACACCTGGAAGATCAGTTAGACAGCTGGGTAAAGAAACTTATATAACAAATATAAGGAATATAACTCGTCTGCAGTGATGCTGTTACTCTAATATGACCACTTTTCCCAGTAATTTAACGTGTTATTATTTCCAAACAAGAAATCAAGTTACTTATCCAAGTTACAATTTTTGTCCTTTTCCTTAGTAAAAAGATAAATTTGCTTTCTTCTTGCATCTTGTGGAGTGACGACACGTATGCGACAACTCATCTTTTCCACGTGAGGAAAACTCTCATGTAATACATACCAAGCAGCCAGCGATACAAACGTAAACAACAATGGAGGGAGCAGAGCGGTGCATGTTTTCAAGCTGGAAATAGTCACTGCTTTGAGTTTGTGTCAGCTAAAGATGACTATGTCAAGGTTTGTTGTACACTGTGCTGGCAGTGGCAACAAAGTGTTATCTTGCTTAAGTGTGACGTTTTCATAACCTACATTACCGAGTAATTTTTCTGATAACTGGTCTTAATATCTGAGTACTCTTAATTAAAGCCACAATAACCTGACAAGTCCAGATATTTTACATCTCGTTTCAAGAAACCTTTATGGACTCATACAAAGCAGCTACTTAGGACTCATTGTTTGAAATGAGCTGTTTTATAGCTGTATTTGTCAGGTGCTACGTCCGTCCTACTCACTCACTGTTATGAGGTGTTGTGAGTGGAAATCAGACAAACGATTTGACGGTGAGATTTGAGTTTTTGCAGATGATGAACCAGTTTTGATAATTGTGCAGTTTTGATCATTTCATTGTGCAGACGATTATTTTCCTCGCAAATTTATTGTTTTCTTTGGTGTTTAATTTTTTAGCAACCTTTTTTCATTGCAGATACTTGAGTAATAATTTATGCACCTGCACAAATGAGAAATTCCTTTTTTTAAAATGCCTAATATTACCAATTTGTAGGGATTTTGTTGTGGTCATTAAGTTGAATTAAAAAACTTTCTTAGAACTTTTTTTTTAATTCACAATTGTAGGATTTAATTCATTTTATAAATATTTATATCCCAACACAACAAATAATGAGGGGAAAAAAAGATGTTCAAGTTACAACTTTTTAATCTGAATATGAATTTCTGGTTGAATAAAGGTAAAATAAAATAAAAACTTGTTAACTGTTATTTTAATCATATTAGAATATTGTCACCGATACACACTGGAAAATCTGCTGTTAATTGGTTACTAATAATGAAAAATGTGAACAATGGAGACTAACTGTTGAATTTCTGTGATTAATTTGTTTTAAAAACTAATCTTTTGACAACTCCAGACAAGTCCAGTTAGTATCAGGTCTAAATAATGAAGTGATACCCACACTGTCAGTATAAACCAAATGGTCTTGTTTACACACTGACAGGGTTAAAACTTCATGTTTAAAGGGTCAGTGACTGCATTCAGCTCCTCAGAATTCCCATTTGAAGAAAACCCCTCAGAGAAAAAAAAAAAAGCTGTTCAATCTCTCCTCAGACGTCATTGGCTCCAAAAGTGTTAATGACCTCTTTTATTAAGTCGTAGTTCAGTGGTGAGGACGGGTCAGCACCAGCAGACACATCACTGGAGGGGGAAAAGAGAAACATGATGCAACAAAAATGCAACCTGACAGAGAAATCCCTCAGAGGTATTAAAGTCTGCTGGCTGTTCCCTGTGGCCATTTCACACCAGCTGAGAGGGCGAGTCCAGCTGCAGGCCAGTGAAAAACATCAGAGCTGATTTCGCCGCTAACAGGTCCACATTTGACATGATTCATATATTTAGTCTTGAGGATGATTTGAAATAAAATGTATTTAAGATCATTAATCTAAATGTAATCAGCATAATTAATCCCCATAAAGAAAATATATCTTTAAAAATCATCTTTTGTAAGAATTGCAGCAACAAGATACAACATGATGATTGGAAAGACTTTAAAGGGACTGCGAGGACTTTCTAAGTGATCTTGAAAAAGTCTCACTTCTAGATATATGCCAACGATTAATCCCGAACTTAAAATGAGATTTTCAGAATGGGTTATTTCTAAATGCTGTTTCTTAGCTTCCCAATTGGATCAGACAGGACCGGATTGATTTACAGCATGCCAAAGTTTCTCTGACAACATCACACCAGCTGACGAAGTTCAGCAGTGAGAAGAAAGATCTGTGTTTTTCTCTGCTGAAAAAGTGATGGTGGAGACTGGAGCTGAACTGTCAGACAGAAAAAGGACTGAAGAAAGCCTGGGCACAGGCCAAACCATGAGCTAAAAGCTAAAACACAGGCCAAGCCGTTTTGTGATAATTTTCGTTCCAACCCACATGCAGCATCTATACTGCAGTGATCTGATCAAACTTGAGAGTCTGTCAATAAAATGAAGAGTGAGGTTACGTTAGCTTTGCTTGGTAGATGAGCAGGTCATAAGGGTTTGCTAATGTTGCGTGTTCGCCTACAGATACATCTCAAACTGACAAAGTTTGCTTGTCGTAACTTCTCAAACAATGAGGCTGTGTAACTGTTGATAAACACCTTACCTCGTTGTGTTGTATCCGGTAAAAAGTTGACTTGAACAAAGAAAAGTAGTGTTAAAAAGAAGATCTGATCCCCATTCATTTCCATAACAAACACGCCTTGTTAAGAGTCATGTCATCACGACAGTGTGCGGGCGATTCCAGCCAAAAGGTTTCGCTGCAATCCACTTCAAACAGATAGTCCTCACAGCCTCTTTAAGATGCATACAGAGGAATTTTCTTTCTTGTAGTAAGTGCCAGTTGAGCTAGGCTAAGCTCGCAAGTTGACTGTAGCCTCATATTTAACCATAGACTGTATAATTAATGGACATAATCTTCGCGACGTCCCCCGTCCGTTCCTGAAACGGACTTTTGAAGCCAAACGGCTGGCGCGGCCATATTGGAAATGAGGCGTGCTGTGAGTCTCCACAGTAACAACCATAGGACGCTCCACAGTCACGTGATCTGAGCTGTGCCTCTGATTGGACGAACTGGCAAGCTTAATATTGTGGAAACTGCCGAATTAGAAAAAAATTCACCCTCCGTACAGTGCGTGCTGTTAGTGAAATTAGCGATTCAGACGGGAGACATTCTTTGTACCAGGCTGTAAATAGGCTTATTTTGGCCGTGAAAACAGCTTTTTTTGGCTTGGTGTGTACGTGACTTCCGGTACTTCCAGAGCCAGCCTCAAGCGGACACTCGAGGAACAGCAGACTTTAGCACTTCCGCATTGCCTCATATTTTCAGGCTGGAGGTTGCCGCTTGTATTTAGCATAAAATCATGAGAGTGGTTTATAGTTTCTTATCCCGTAAGACAAGAAAATTTCAGTGCATTTATCCAAAATGTATCCACCTTCTGCAGTAAAAAGAATTAATAGTAACTGGAGATTGATCAGGAGATGTGGTTTTGGATAGTAAAGATAATCAAAGTAAGTGTAATGTTGGTGATTGATGAGAAATATGGTGGTTAGCTTGGTTACCCAAGCTATGTGTTAAAATCTGGGCCTACAGCCTTTGAAGGCTGTCCCATTTCAAAAACAGCTAACAGATGTGTCTCTTTTACAACAGGAGCCTTTCTGGCCCAACATATCCCTTGATTCTTTGCATGATAGTTGAAAAAAACTGGTGATGAATTTTTAATAACAGCACAATAACAAGCTGTACAAATGTTATCAAACACAGACACATCAATCTTTGGGTGTTTTATTTATGGAATGCTAGCAGTGCAAGGAGGTTAGCCGTTGCTGTGCAACAGTATTGATGCTATGAGACGCTGGCATTTGGGCAGTAATGTTGGTTGATGATGTTAACAGAGAATAGACCAGAGAGTAGACCAAATAGTCTCATTTCAGTCTTAGTGGTCTAGGCATGCTATAAAGACTGATCCCCCAAAGTCTGCAACCCGTGGATTTAAAAACAGCTTTATCATAACCTTCTTTCTCATAACACCTTGTAGAAAGTGGATAGTATGTGGAAAACATAGAAGTAGTGTCCGTGATGTTACCCGTGTGTTTTTGATGCAGTCTTGAAGCCTAATGTTGACAGTTACAATATCCAAAATGCGTACTCAACCTAACTTTCAGTTGACCTAACAAGATAAGAGGCTTTTAGTCTCCTTTCTAACAGCTACAGTGTACAAACCTGTAACTCAAGTCAGCCGCACCCCTAATTCAGCTATGAAGTAACACATATATCTTCAGTCTAATGAGTTACAAAAAAATCACCTCAGTAGAGTGTGCGCTGGAAGGGAAATAAGCTGTTCAGACCCAAAATTTTTTTGTTTTTGTTGTTGTTGTTTTTTATGCCAGGCTGTAAACATGTTTATTCTTGCTGTGAAGATTGCATTTTTTTTTTCCAATTGGTGGACATGTAGTTTCTGGCACTTCTTCAGCCAGTCTCAAGTTGACACTTGTGGAACTACAGATTTAACATCCTGCACCAGTTTTATATCTGCAGAGCTAAAGTTGCAGCTTGTTTTGACCCAACTTTGAAGGAGTGTGATGAAAACCCCATGCTGTCATGATTTTCTCTTAATCTAAAGATCTATCTCAGCATTTTCTTATATTGTGGTTCAAGTGTTTTTTAAGAGTCTGTTGAAATAAATTGCTCTGCACTTAATGCTAAAAGCGTCACTCTCAGTTTAATTTTCTCAAAGATTTATAAACAGTACAGAAACATATCAAACTCAATATATAGCCTTCTTTTTTTCGTCTATTTCCAAATACAAGGCTTGAATGTCATTATAAATCTATCTGGCAGAAGTGATGACACAGATCTGCTTTCCAAAGCCACATTTTTGAAGTATCATTCCTGCTCTGCATCCTGTGCTGGATCCTCTTTAAACGTCACTCAGAAATGATGCTGCTCTTCTCCGCTCACACAGATAACTCTCCACCTCTTTGGCGCTGGAGTAAAACTTCTCAGACAGGTTTGATTCTGTCAGCTCCAGTCTGCAAACGCAGGCTTGCGTAAGGTGAAGCTGTCCAAGATTCAAAGAGCCGTCCTGCCAGAAGCCAATGGGAGTTCAGCTCAAGTGGGAGAAAAAAGACACTGAACTGGAAGAAAAGTCATATTTAACAACTTCCCACTCAGATTTCCAAAACCCAGCTGCTCTCCTTCCAGTTTTATTCAGAAGGAAAAAACCAAAGAGGAAAACGTTTCCACCAGAGGCAGATGCCTTTTTCTTTCGCAACTTAACACCCCTTGAGTTTGTTCGGAGGCTCGGTGTATAATTGTTGAAAAAGGAGTGTTTGAGGGACCGCAACTGTGTGAGAAATAACATCGCTGTTAAAACACTCCATGTGATGCGCCATTACTGCAATTTTCAAGGCACTTCAGATTGGTAGCACTTCAGATTATAGCTACCTCCTTTCATAACTGCAGGAGCACCATCTGCTTCGACATCAGCAGACTTTGGCAGAGATATGACGCAGCTTAACACACCGTCTTTACATGCGGAGCAGCCAGACTTAAGAAACATCTGATAAGTGACTGAAAATACAGTTTTTAGACTGACTTTTATCCATCTGATCAGATGGAAATGGAAAGAAGAGGTTAACATTTAGACAAGACAGAACACAATTATTTTATTTATTTATTTTATGCGTAATGACACAATCCTGCCGTGTTTTCTCTTCGTGTAGTGCTCACAATAGATTAAAAATCAATCACGCAGTACGTCCACTAATAGAAAAGTGCTCATAAGTTGAGCAAAAAGTTCAGCAAACAAAAACATCTACGCTCCATGTTGCATAATTTGCAAGGACTGCATATTTTACAGGAAGATTAATCCTAAAACAGCACATCACTCTTCCCTGACTGAAAGATTTTACACATGATTCAGCTGCTTGATTAAAACGGCTGTCAGCGTCAGCATGAAAGCATATTACTAAATTATTCTTTATACTAAAAGAGGATGTTCAGTGAAGGGCTCCAGCTGTGGACCCTTCAACACGTTCGATGTGGAGCAGAGCTCATTAGCAGGATGTTCAGAGGAAGAGGAGGGAATTAAAAGTGTCAGCTTCCTATAGACTATAGGTGTTGACTTCACACTTAAATCCATGTTTGATTAAGACTCCTGCATTCTGTCTTTATTATCAGAGTTGTTACACATGGTGACGCTGTGAGAAGCAGTTTGCGGTTCTAATCAAATGTTTACAAAGCTGCAGTCACATCAACTACTGCTGACACACCTTCTGCAGCTTTCCATTCTTTATATCACTGTGAAGTTACAGTTGCAAACATATTTACTCTCACAGTAAATAACTTAGCAGGGAACAGGTGGTTACACCACTGACATCCTGGCCAGAACACACCACACATACAGCCCTTCAAAGCCTATCATTAAACTCGAAGAACTCCAACATAACTGACTCATTTGCCTGATTAAAAGTATGGTTGTAAGATAATGCTCCTCAGAGGAAAGTACAGTTGATAAAACTCTTCTTGAGTAGGAGTAGGAGAACTATGTACTATGTAAAAATACACAAACTCATAATCTTCGCTCATAAGATCTTGTATCATTGTCTGTTCTGAGGGTCTGGACTGAACTTGGAGAAGTGATATGATGTTTTGAATCCAGGAGGTAAATGTTATGTTTACTTGTTGTTGTTTTAAGTGTGATATTTGTATTTGTGTCTCTTGTCATTATGTAACTAAGCTGCTGCCTGTCTTGGCCAGGACACTCTTGGAAAATAGATTTTTATTCTCAGCGAGTCTCTTCCTGGTTAAACAAAGGTTAAAAAAATAAGGTATGAGGTAAATGAGGTATCCATAGGCTAACGTGTAACATTAGCGAATCCTTATGTCCGAATCTTTATGGGCAAACGTAACCTCACTCTTCATTTTATCGTCAGACTCTCTCAATTTGATCAGATCACCACAGTGTAACTGCTGCATGTGAGCTGGAATGAACATTATCACAAACAGTTAGGCCCATGTTTTAGCCTTTAGCCCATGTTTTAGCCTGTAGCTCTCCCATTTAGCTTTCTTCTGCTCTGATATCTAACAGTTCAGCTCCAGCATCACAATTACTACAAAGTTAATCGTTTTTAGCAGAGAAAAACACAGACCTCTCTTCTCACTACTAAACTTTATCAGCAGGCGTGGTGTTGTCATGGAGACTTTGGCATGCTGTGAATCACTCCAATCCTGTCTAACCCGATCGGGAAGCTAAGACATAGCATTTAGAAATAACCTCTATTGGTGCTGATGATCTCATTTTAATTTGTGGATAACGATCAGGCATATATTTAGAAGTGAGACTTTTTCAAGGTCACTTAGAAAGTCCTCACAGTCCCTTTAAAGAGCACATGTAAAATGGGAGCTCCACTGGGTTTTAAAGAGTTAACGTGAAAAGAAATTTTGTTGACGTGACACATATTTAGGTTAAAGTAATTAAAATCACAGCCTGCTGTGCAAAGAGTTTACTATGAATAGTCCTTTTTGTAGGACAGCTTGTACCGATCAAAATCAGTCCCCAGTTTATAAACCCCCAAATTTTTGTGAAAAACTCTTCAACAGAACAATAAAAAAAATCCATTTTGTTGTAGATTTTTTCACTTAGAGGTATAAAACGTTTCCCCTCCTCTGACTCCTCCCTTCTGTTTTGTTCTTTCACATCCTCCTAAGTGTTCATCCTGTAACAACACTTTGAATTGGCCTCTATAGCAAAGTCACTCTCGTCTAAATGCAGTTAAAGACAGGTGTCTGTATTCCATCCCAGCTCCTTCTCCAGCTCAGTTGGCTTACAATCATTAATATGATCGAAGGCTGAGACTCTGACACTGAAAAGCTTTGAGCAGCCTTGAAGAAAATCCAATTATGATCTTTGATTTGTCTCCAGAAACAGATTACCTATCTCACTAATGACATTTTCCTTCCCATTCATGCCCTCTTTAAAATGAGACCATCCAGAGAGTGCGTGGGTGTTTCGAATGCGATGATGACTATCGTACAGGTCTATCAGATTGACAGCCTGCATTATGTATAAACGCTTTTCCCAGCTGCATGAGATGAACTTTATAAGGATTATTAGAGCCCCTCCATATATGACACCAGGGCAAAAGGGGAATGGAGTTTTTTCTCTCTCTCTTTCTAGGAATTAAATTCAAATGAAATGAAGGCAGACTGACATCTCCGCAGATTTTTATTTACAACTGCTGGGCCCTTCATCAGCTGTAGCAGATGGGGGGCAAAGTCTGTCAGCTCCATGTAGGTCTCTGCAGACATAAGCACTTAAAATAAAGATGAAATTTGGCTCGTGGTGTGCCCCAAAATATCTTTAAAATTCTGCTACTCTTGCAACACAGCTGAACTTTTTCTCGCTGTCAGCTTTTTTTTGAACCAGTGCCATTGTATTCTTAGTCATTACAATTTCCTTTTTGTCCTTGAATATAATATTTTCACTATCTTTTTTAGGCAGTGAATAATTCATGACTGCACAGCTTACTACAGCTATTAAGGGTCTTAAAACCCTGAGGGCATCGCACTAATAATTAGATCCTGGAAAGCGGTCTTTAAAGTGATCATACTGAGGTGAATAATGCAGAGTTTGCATAAAATTTGGGGCGTTTTGTTTGCTAACCTTGCTGTGCATGCTTGTAGCTATAAAATCTAGCAGCAGGAAGTATAAATCACAGGTAGGACATAATCACTCTCTTCCCAGGTAAAATATTGGGGTAATTATTAGAGAGCAGAGTGTGTAAGAGTGAAATATTTTGGAATTTCTTACAAAAAAACATCCACCATTCTGAAGCTTCAAGATTTATGAAAAAGTTTTCTTTTCTGTCTTTCGAGATTTCATGTCTTGCCACACAATTTTTGCTCAAGGATAACATGTCAGTCACTTTGTAATACACCAAAGTGTAACTACAGCACCTGCACAAATACTCCTGCCAGCACATCTCTGATTCTACCTCCAGAGCTCTGGCAACATTACGGGGCACACTGGCACACAGGTGGAGTGCTCTCTGCCAACCATTAGAGCTCCACACCTGAGGCTAAGTGAGCAGCAGTCGCACGAGCTCCCCGAAGAGCCGACTCAACCTCACTGTATCATGTTGTTTTTGCCCGTACATTTTTATTTATTGCCTGCAGACAACATCAAATTCCAGGTTCTTTCTTGTCTCAGCTCCTGCCAATATTTGTGTGTCACTGTGTGTACACATGAGAGGGATGCTTCCTGTTTGTCTCTGCTGATGCTTTACAGTAAATGTCAGACGTGCTAGAACTTTATTCAACAACAGATACCCTTGATTCAGCAGTTTTTTCCAGGGAAGGATATAAATGCAAAGGCACGTAAGTCGGAGATTCAAGGAGAGAAGCGCATGGATGGTCAGAAGGAAAAAGCAGAGGGCATGGTTGACTCCTCTTTTCTTGCCGGTCTTGAATGATCAGAATCTTCATTGGAATTCGGGAACACACACGGCCGGCTAGTTAGCATGTCTCCAAGGTTAACATTTTTGATGCAAGACTGAGGGATTCAGCGAAGTGCTCCTTTGAAGTGTCTTGTTGGAGTCAGAAGGGAGGCCGCCAGGCTGTCTGCGATATTGACATTAAAACTCAACACATAGAATGATGCCAATTGAAATTTCATAGTGTTCCCTTCAGGAAGCTGGGGAGTTGGGCATGCCAGTGTGAGATGAATAATGAAACTTCCCTCGCTTTGCTCATTTTTTATTTAATGTGGAACTCTCCTTTGTTGCTCCCTGAAGCTCTGCGGGAGCCGGTGTGCACGTAGTACAGGTGTCGAGTCAAAAGAAAAGAGTCAAGTCTTTTATTATGTATGCATGAAACTGGACATGAAGGTTAAATGATTGTGAACAGTCTCTTGTTATAGATTTATGGATCACGGCTGCCTTTCACTATTGTTTGTCATCTAGTCCTGAATGTGCAAAGCAGCCTTTTGTAACGACTTTAAACACGCTTTGAATTCATTTCTTTTCTTCAGGGTTGACAAAGACACCTTGGGGTATAATTGAATCATACCTTTGTACACACACGCACAAAATTTGGCGTGTGGTTTTTTCCCTCATCTACCTGCACAACAGGTCCCATGAGCCTCCAGTTATACAGATTTAATATGAGCGATGTCTCCTGGGGATACCTGGGAGCAGGAGCTGTTTTCACCTTAGCCTAATCAATGCAGGGTTCGTTATCCGAAGCAGTCGTGTTATGTTATCGGCAGTAAAATTTCTAAATTGGAGATGTTTGATGAAGTCATAAAATAAATAATGCACAAAATGTGTTTTTTTTTTAGAGTTTCTCACACCTACATTGCATATCAAGTCTGTGTTCTGTAGACATCAAGTTTATAAGGTTAAATTTCTAGCATTTACAGTATTGACCCGAAAATCCCTGCGACACTTTTGGGTGTGAATTTAATAGGCAGGACCCTTGAATTTCATTAAAATTGTGAAAATTCCCCTTTTTGTCAACACACAGATTATGATGTCTTGCGTTTATGACGAGTGTTGTCTCTTAATGTACGCTTTCAGGTTTTTTATTTGCAGTACCAAGTTTCAAAAACAACGTGTTTTTTCTTCCGTACGTTGAAAGCAATAATTTGTAATGCTGTATCTGGAGCTATCAGACAAGTTTCAGAAACCTATGTCTCTAGTGGCAACATTTGTGGTTCCATGGCAGGGTTCGAGACTGCGACCCAAATGGTCGCAAATGCAACCTTTTTTCCAACATGTGTGAGTCAGAATTTTATCTGGTTGCGTTCGTGTGAGTGCATTGTTTAAATGCTTCATTTAACACCCGCTCCTTATCCTGCACCTGCACTCTCTCTTGTTTTGAAGGGAGCACTGTCATTTACACCCGTGGCCCAAATGAAGTGGTCTATGGCTGATTATTTAAAAAAAATAAATAAAAAATAGGAGAGAGAGGGGGAGGCTGGTGGTGGTAAGGAGCCAGCAAAAGGTGACGTGTAGTCTATATTTTCATACATTCACGGACCACAATAAGAGTGTGGAATTATACTCATGAAATGTGACACTGCTCTGCAAATAATGTAATTTTAAAAATCAAACACTGGTCTCAACTTCTTTCCAGCTCTACTGCGGATCGCTGAGAGGGGTGGCGAAGAGAGAGAGAAAAGGGAAAAGGGTGAGAGAAAGTTAGCTAAGCAAGGATAATTTTAACAAATACTTTGCCTGTGAAAATGACCCTAATGTTAACATCAGTACTGATAAAGTAATGTTAGTAACAGTAACGTAACTGTAACGTTTAACGTTAATGACGTACAGGAAGAAAAAAAGAAAGAAAAAAAAAAGATGTACAGTTTCTCTTTCACATGTTTCAGATGATGAAACTGTTACGTTTGGAGAAAAAAAAAAAACACTGTTATTCTGCTCTCCTTTATTTTAGGTGCCCAGCCTGACAGATCGATAAACAGTCCTTTGTAAAATGATTTAAACTGCAAGTATTCTCGAGCTGCTTCTTGCTGCAAGGTGTTTCTGTCTACTGTAGGAGGCCCTTAGTGGCCAAAACACTTGAACTCAAAAATCATGTGAACTAAAAAGAAAAGTGCAATTTTATAACATTCCCCAGCACAAATGTCAGCGTTGCATGTTCATGCCGTGTACTTGATCACTGGATCTATGTGCAAAACCTACAATTCTGCAGATTTAATGAGTGAGCCTCAAAATTTAGCTAAAACTAAAAAAAAAACACATTTCATTGTTTCAAGCACTATTAGAACCACCGCTAATTAGACCCATGAATATAACATGGAACGTTACCGCACACACACACAGATATCAACTGAGTCCACAATGTCTGACCAAAAACTCACTTGAAGAGGCACAGAAATAATAATGTTGAAATTAGAGGCAACTAGAAACAGAAACCATTCAAATACAAATGATGTTTGAATCTTAGGGATGGGAAGTTTTAGGATTTTATTGATATCAATGCCGTTATAGATTATACTTATTGGTCTAATCTCTTAACAGTTTTCTGTGTAAGGAAAAGTAGGTTTACATGCTGTCCAAAAAGTCTGTGTAAAGCAATAAGAAATATTTGTTCGTTTGTCACATCACAGAAACACGTATTAGCCACCTGATCAAATTTGAATGATTAAAAACCTCACTACATATATAAAATTAGGTCTCAAAATCATCAAAAATACAGGTGTTTACCCTACTCTGAGAGCAGAAAGCAATTTAACTGTTTTATTATTGCCACTGTTTATTGTTTAGCTTACTAAAGACGGTCTGAGGGCTGCACTGCCACACACTCGAGTTCTTCTTTTGTCCAGCAGCAGCTGCCAGTTCATTGATAAGAGGAATTGATAAGCTTGGGGGCATATGAGACTTCTAATAATTATGATGCTGCATGGTAATCCCTGTTGCCATGGTGAATCGCAGTATCATGCTCCACTGAGGATGGCTTTTTATTGTGCTCATGCACTTGCTTAATCAGAGTGAGCATACTCAAATTAGCTGTTCTGGAACTGAAAACTCTGAGTTTCTTATCTTGTTAAGCTAAACTAGAAGTGTTTTAATAAAATCATAATAGGATACTTTACAAAGGATTCCTCTGAAATAAGCAACAAACTAAGGTTTTCCCAAAAGTGTAGATGAAATGAAAACACAGAACCAAAAGTAACAATAACAAAACAAAAGGAGCTCTTCTAACAAGAGCCACAGATCACAGAGCCAAAGTTGACAGCAATTGTAACTAACACGACCTATGAATATTCACAAACGTCTACACAATCCTCAACAGAGGCGGAAACACTTCAAATTCTAACTACTACACGAGTAGCATCATACAGAATGCCAAGCAGAGAGAAAGGTTTAAGCGACAGCTCACGTGAAATCCAGTCACTCCCGACTGAGACTCCCACCAGCCTTTTATATATTATTTTAGGAGCTCTGACGTAAAAATCGCAAGTCAAGGAAGTGATGTAGCCAACGTACGTGCACAGAACAGATCCGGTTTTTGGTATGGATTGGGTAGTGACAGACGCATTCAATATATACACCAGATAATCAGCCTACCTCGACTTCGGCTGAGGGCTACCAGAAGACTTCTGGTTTCTACAGTCATATCACCAACTACAAGCCTGCAATAAATACTACAGTGTTTTCAGTCCCTCCATGTAAACAGATTTTTATCTCTGTGTTTTCAGGTGAAATATTGTGTAAACAGCCTCTTAACTTTACAAAACAAACCACCAGAGCTCAAAAACAGAGCCTTACTCTTTTTTTTTTTTTTCAAGGTTTATTGAACAGATTTTTCTTTGGACCAATTTTCTGGGAACTGATGTATTTTTGACATTGGAGTGGGTGGAAAGATTAAAAATCTGGAAAATTTCACTAGTACAGAAAAATGTAGCTGCTTTATTCTTAAACTGGAGCTTTTTTGTAGCCTTTTTTTTATTTTTGTGCCTAGCACTGGGATATTATGTCAGATATAGATCTGACGCAGCAAAACTAACCTTTTAAACAACTTTGAGGTAGCATATAGTAGCTCTTTGCAGAAAAAGGGGTCCATTTCAGACATGGTGGTGATATCTAACCACTGGCCTATGACCCAAATATCTGTTAGAACAAAAAAAACTCATCACACATTTATTGTTTTCATTCCTCTGTGAAACAAACTTGTAAGCTTTAAGCATTCAGGCTGTGATACCAGGACCCAACACAACAAGACTTTTTAAACATCTGTTGTTTTTCTGTTTGTCAGGAACACCTGTCCTACCTGCTCCCCTTTCACCCACCTCTCCCTCTCTCCCCCTCCACTGCTTTGTCTCCTCTGCTCTCTTTCCCTGAGTCATCTGGTAGTATTGCAGTGGAGCCTCCAGGGAGTCCATGCCCACCTCTGAATCATAGCTCACCTCCAACCAAAAGGTTAATAACCTGACGGAAAGTCAAGGGCATGAGTTTGAGCTGTGCCACAGCTGAGTGCTGGGGAAGCAGAAAAGAGCAGAGAAACTGCCAGGGCAGGGTATTGGATTTTGATTTAAGTAAACAAAGGTCTCACCTACTTCAACCACTGGAAGAGACTGACTGTAAGAGCATTAGAGCTCTGGCTTTTGGCTTTTTTATGGGATTACGAGGTCAAAGGGCAGAGGGTTGTTTGTTTCTCCCATTATGATATTGTCTCTGAAGTGTGTGATACACCAGGGAGATGGTGTGTGCTGCCATATATGAAGAAAAATGGGGCTGTACGCCACAACGTCAAAAGAAAAATGATTTCCTTAACCTTTCATGATAGGAATTGAATCTTTCGCCCAGTCTGCCGCAGACTTACTACACTTCCAGGCATGGTTTTACATCATGAGTCATTTTTCATTTCATTGAAAAGAAGTTATCTCCAAAAAAGAGGAACGACGGCGCTCACATTTCAGGAGAGATGGTATTAATCTAATGGCCATTGTTCCTGAGGTTTCCTCATCTTCAGAAGCCCTCAGAGGGAGAAATTGGTCCACCTGTGAGAACCAGGGAGTCATGCTAATTAGCAATTACATCCACAATCAACCACGTTAATTCACTTAGGAGGAGGTCAGTGTAATTCATTCTCATTTTCAGAAAGTAGGACTGACATTAAATTAATACAGCTAAAATAAGTGGCATTTAAACTGCAGTCTAACACTCACAGGGCACACACACACACACACTCTCACACACTCAAACACAGTTATCTGAGTGCCATTATATCCTCTCATTCTCACACTCTGTCTGGGGCTTTGGTTCTCTCATGTTCTCTGTCACTGAAATCTAATTTCTCCTCAGAACAAAGATCCAATTTCTGCCTGACACACGTGTCAACACACGGACACGGTCTCTCGGGTGAGCTTACTCAAATTCGTTTCCTGTCAGATGGCATCTTCTGGCCGCACAGTTACAACCTTTGACTTTGAAATCAAATGCAATCTTTTCAAAAGGGATGGATTCTATATCAGGGAAAGTCAGAAGTAAGCGTACAAACTTTAACTTTTGACTGATAGTGGTCATTTAAGGCCAATTCAGATACAAACTCAGAAGGGTTTAAGAAATGGCAAATATTCTAGGTGCTTTATTCAAACATTTTATTTCAAGTCCTGTGAGGACTTTTTCAAGTTATGTTGGAATAGTCTCATTTTATATATTTGGCTGTTCATAATCCATGATTTAAAGTGAGATTATCAGCACCAAAAAAAGGGCATTTCTATACACTATTTCTTCATATCTGTGGTTGAATTGATCACAAATCTTTTCACGATGCATAGAGAGAAAGTCCCTTTGATGACTTCACGTCAGCTGGCAAAGTTTAGCAGTGAGAAGCAAGATCCATTGTTTTTCTGTCGAAAAGGACTTCCTGGATTTATTTGTGGAAATGTTTTTTTTCCCACTGTAATCTTATCTTGGCTCTCCTTCCCAACATAGATGGACCATGGACCAGTACTTAGCTTAACCACAACCCTCTGAATGACTGGGGAGACAGAGTTTTTGACCTATACTGCAGCCAGTCACCAGGGGGAGCAGTTTCTGTGACAAACACATTTCAAGCTGAGCAAGAAGAAGTCTATTTTTTATTTCTTTTTTTATGATTCCAACCCACATGCAGCAATTATGCTGCAGTAGTCTGTTCAAATTTGAGGGATTATCAGTAAAATGAAGAGCCAGATTATGTTTGGTGAAGTTGGAGTTGGTAGATGAACACTAATAGGACAGAACCAGGACAGACATGTCTCAGAGCACCAGACTATGAGTAACACTAAACAGTCTGCTCACCTTCTGGACACTAAACTACGATACAAACTAAGTTTGCGAAGTTTGATTGTAGTCCTTTTTTCAAAGAGTAGCGCTACATAACTACATATAAATACATTACCCCATCACTTTGCATCCAGGGAAAAGTTGTTTTGAACAAAGAAAAGTGGTGTACGAAAGATCTACTCTCCATTCATTTGCTTCAAAACAAACGTATGCATTGGCAAAATTCCTTACAACAATGAGTGATAATGCCCATGGGAAACAGAGTCTTTATGGTAGAAGTGAATGAGGGATTATTCATTTGAATTTCAGACTTGTTCATTCTTACTGGGCTAACACTGTTTCATAACTACCTTCAATACATATTTGGCATTTCAAACCTGAAATGTCTCGACTGCAATTTTATTAGAATACAAAGAATAAATAAAACAAACATTTCGTTTGTAATAAAAAAGAAACCATTTTAATATAAAACAATGATATTAAGAAGGAAACTGTTTTTCAGAGTCTGTGAGGCCCCAATTATTTAAAAAATGTATCTACCCAATTTAATATGTATAAATAGAGAGGCGTTCACCTCTGGGGACCCTCCAACACATTCAAATAAAAGAAACCATTGGGAAACAGAACACCTACTAATATGTCTTCTCTGTGTCCGTGCGTAATTGCAACAAGCAATTAAGGATGCATTTTGTAGAGAAAAGACAGCACACGATCCATCACACTGTCCAAACGCCCTATCAAGAGATTACTTGATAAGTTGCCCTGCCTGATCTACTTAACTTGGTGATTTTTCAAGTTTTAACGATTCATTTCCTCAACAAAGTCTCGTCTGTGGGCACTGCCTCTGTTTAACAGAAGGCTGGCAGGATCGATTGTATTGAAATAGTTTCTGTTGTTGTTTTTCTCAGAAATGACAAGAAATCTTTTTTTTTTCTTTTTGTACGATGAAATGTAATATATAGTGGAGATTTAAAATGATTAGAAGCCCTGCATTTATCTTTTACACACAACATCACACAAACCTCATGAGTTCCCCCATCTGCATGTGTAGATAAATAAAAAATCCAATCCAGAGGCTTTTCTCTTTTAGCCCAGAGTTCAATTCAAGCTGACAGATTCACAGGAGATTTTCTCTGCACCCTGTACTTTCACCATTAAATCCAGAATGTGAACCAGCAACCCTGGACATGTAGTAAATTGCATCAGATGCTATCATCAATCTCTATCTGCTAGCAACATGTCTTATAAACTCACCGGAGCCAAGAAGCTGTGGCCGGCCTGGATCACGCGGTATCTCAGTCACACAGATCTCTCATGAAAAGTCCAACAGGATGTGAAAGAGCTTGTGTGATACACAACATGTGGTGGTATATTTTACTCTTTTGCACCTTTTTCTTTATAGTCAAGGGTTTTCTTCTTACATTTCTGTTTGAGATATAAACTGAAACCACGTGTTCAACATTTTGGTCAGCTTTGTGTCCAATCACTCAACAGTTGTGGATCTAGTTCTTTCATGTAAGGGTTTTGGGAGAAGCAGGAATATAAAAATACTTCAAAGAAAATCACAAGTCTTACTTTGCCGACCTTCATGGCACCAAAACAGCTCCTTGCTAATAATCCACTTCTTGCTGCAAGAGTTAAAGATTTTTTTGGTGTTAACCATCCTTGCTCTTTTCTCTGCCTTTGATTCACATTATTGAGCTTTTTTAGTCCAGATAAAAACAGGTTTCACAAGTTAACATTTAAACCAAAGAGCCATGATTTGAGTTGGCTGTAGATTATATTTTAGTTTATGTATGACGGTACATAGACACGAAGAAAAGCAGAAAGACCTAAAGCTTATGTTATAAGTCACAAATACTCTTTTATATCTATTAAAGTTCACACAATTTTTGCAGTATTAAGCAACACATTGACTCTTTTTTTATATCATGAATTAGTGGTTTAACGATTCATCTACTGCATTGATTTATCAATGTATATCTCTAATATTCAACTACACTGATCTGTGCTCGGCAAGTTGGCCATCTGGACGACATGTATTGATCTAACATTGTTTTTAAAGGTAATAAATCATGTGTATCCACACTAGGACATAATGCATTGGATTAAAGCACAGCAGACTTATTATGGATGTGGGTGTTTTATTTGCATTTTTAGATATAAAGATGTTAAACATTACTTTATTAAGTCTGCCTATGTGACATCATCACCCCGCGCCAGCAGATGAATATAGCATGGCGGATGGCAGAGAAAAGGCCAGCGAGACAGAAAATATCAAGCCCCCATTGCGGTTTAGGGTGAGGAAACACTTTGGCTTTTGCAAAGTTTGTAGGATATGGCAACACAACAAATCTGTCCAACCACCTACAAAGGCACCACGGGATGATTGCACTTTATTTTTGATATTAATCTTGTATTTGTATCATTTTCATGTTGAAAAAGCAAAGCAGAAGTAGCAGGTAAACCTACTGTTGAAATGTTGGTTGCACTTACTGCACTTTTATAGAAAATACTGGATGTTGAAAATGAGAGCAGAAAAGGTTAACTCATGTTGGTTGCACTTCATTCAAGTAAAATGTGCATGCATTTCCCATGCCATTTGTTGTTTACTCTTTTTTTATCCATAATTAATGTGTAACTGATCCCCTTGCAGAAAACAAGAGAAATCTAGGAAACTTAACCTGCACTGTCCTGTATCCAGGTATTTATTTCACAGTCATACTGTTGGAGTAGTAGTTTAAAGTCACTGAATCATTTCTGATCGTTACATTCTTAATGAACCAGTATTATCCTTGAATCATATCAGCAACTATGAATAATGATACGGATCAAATCGTTGTTAAAACAAATTGTTAAACCCCTATCATGAAGGTTTATTGATGAGTTAGGAGTACCCCACGGATCATTTCTAGGTCCCCTTCAATAAAAATGAAATACATTATCACTTATCATTCAAGCACGTGAAAATTGATTGACATTTGCAACATTATTAGGCATTCATGTAATCCATGGTTAAAAAGATACATAATCAGTGGAATTATGTTTATTTATATAGCTCAAGATCACAAAAGTGTCTCGCTGTGCTATAATGACACTCCCAAGAGCCATCCTCACATCTTTCATTTGAAGAAGAAAAAAGATGTCTGAGTCCCACAAGAGGGGGGCAAAGTGCCTCATGAGTTTGACTTTAACATCCATCCACTTCATGCAAAATTTGTCTCATTTATTCTTACACAGCAAAAGGTCTAATGGAAGAATCAGAAAAAAGGATTTATCACAAACCTTTCTGACTCGATGTAGGACTGGCTCTGGTTTTGCATCTGTGAGGTCGGAAAACATCTTTAAGATGAACTACAGGGTACTGCTTTTGTCGTTCAGAAGAAAAATGGAGAAAAAGGTGAGGTGTACCAACTCTTATGTGTGCACAGAAGTCACAAATTTGTGTTCTTTGAACTTGTGAGGTCTGATGTTGGTTGGTTTGAACCTTCTCTCACTTTTTCCTCTACCGTTTTATTGTAGACAAAACACACCTGGAGACACAAGAAAAGAAAGGTCTAAAATCTGAAGAATAAAACTGGGTTACAAGAAGAGAAACCAACTGCTGGAAGGAAAAACCGAATAAGGATATTTGTCATGAAACACGATTGGCTTTGTGTTTACCATATTCGTGTTGTCAGTGCATGATAGCATAACATCTCTGATGCTGCAAAGAGTTCTGAAGTTAATAGTTTCTCTGGATAAAATCTCAATAAATGCATGCCTGTTAACTTAATCCTAGTGATCGACAAGCCTCCTTAATGAACAACACATTAATCTTAACCACACTGAACAGTGGCCCCTTTCATCTCTGCAGTCCATAAAACACTTGTACTATCTCCCTGCCTGTCATCTTTGTTGTGCTCATCCTCACTTGTTGGAAGCTTGTCAGCGTGTGTGATTTGCAGGGAGAGAACTTTCTTGTAGCTCCGGCAGAGCGTGCACTATTTTCAGTTTTTGCACCGCACTCATGGGAAGTGCAAGTTGCATGACGACATGCAAGTTTTGCATCAGCTTTGACATCTCCGTCCAGCAGCACATGACCTTTTTTTTTTTCTTTTTTTTTTTTTTTTTACATTTAAGCTTCTCTACTCCTAAAAACAAAAGCTAAGAATAGAAAACTGCCCACAGATTATTTCAAATATATCATAAGAGTCCCAAATACAAACTGTTCTCTCAAGGCAGGGCTTGGTTTCTCTGTGTAAATAAAAGTTTCATAGTTTATTTTTTTTTTCTGAGAAAGGGAGTGAAGACTGGAGTCATTTCTGTGTCCTCAAGAAACTTTCAGAAAAGACAGTTTGAGGCAGTCAGTGTCAGAAAGAGCATTTTTAATAACAACATCTCATATGTGGAGAGGTAATACAGCTGCGGCAGGAACATTTTATTTGAACAATCCCTCTGGATTTCTCTCCTTATTAGATGAAACTTATTGACTCATTTTGATAGATTTTACCAGCCAACATCAGAACATTTCAAATACTTTTTTTCCCAATACATGGGCTTCTTTGTTTGTCATGTGGTGAACTCACATCTGCAAGGCATGTAACTGCACTACAGGGTGATGAAAACTGACTGGCAATAGCCCTTTTCAAACACCAGAGGGCACTGTCCATGTTTGACGCCATAAGTCTTCCATCTGTAGCTTAATAGAGACACACAGCCTCGGTCGAAGGTTTTAAAGGCATGATTGGTAGTCACGGAAAACTAGCATGAATTTGAACGTAGCATCCCCGCAGGACTCCGTTTTAGCCCCCGCCCTCCCACACTTGGAGTTTCTCTAAAATGACGCCCCTGCTGAAATGCGGGAGCGCCACTGACTCATGACCATATGATAGTGACTGATTCAAAACCAGACTCAAAACCGGTCCTCAGCACATAGTTTTTATGTGAATTGATTCAAGGATAGTGCATGCCAGCAAAATGTATGCACAGGAGGCGGGCAGAACAGCAGGTTGGGATTTGATTGGTTTAATAAATTGGATCCTAAACACTAGGATTGGCTGGTGTTTTCCCAGGTTTTCTCCTGCTGTTTTTTTCCTGCTGTATTTTTTGCTCTATTTTAAGAACACATCATACAATGATTGCCATCGGGACATAAAGATCATTTCCCCGACAATAACAAAAAGTGTATCTACATCTGATTACCAGCACTGCCTTCAATGTGGTTTCAGTGCACGATGTTATGTCCTGTATGATCTTCTCTTTGTAAATTCATGTGTTGTAGCTCCGGCATCTGGGAGAAAAAGTCTTGCATGTCTAACCTGGAGGGCTTCATCCTGCCTCAGCTGAGAGACAGCCAGAACACACCGGAGCCAATGTGGGTTAACACATTGACTTGAATGGAAGTCTATTGAATCTGGTGCCAGAGACTGATGCATCTGATGTATTTTGGCTGTAAGCCAAACAGTCGCCCTACAGTTGCTTTCTTGCTTATTTATTCATTTACTTAATTACTTGTTTGACGAGATCAAAACAGGTGAACAGTAATGAAAAGGCAAGAAGGTGGCAGAACAAGTAACAGTTTTATGAGGAATCCTCTTCTTTAAATCTGTCACATAAAGTGGGTTCTTCATAGCCTTTAAAAAAAATCCTGTAGTAAAACCGAAATAATGTAATGTGGTCAAAGCCTGCAAAAACGACTTAGTGCTCCTTCATATAGGTCACAAAAGAATCTCTCAGGTTTAATTTTTAAATGTTTTTAGTCTTTAATTTTTGGACTGAAAACTCGATCATTCACAGATTGAATGCACTGTTCGTGCCACATGTCTTATTTCATTTATAAATGCATGTTGTGTAGGTTTGACCTTGGGAAATTCATGTGAAAGCAATGACACACCATAAAAACAAATCTCTTAAGGCCTGTAAGATTTAGCTCAACCCTTTTTTGTTGACACAGATACTAAACAGATTCCAGGTCAGTATGTTCTTGAGAATTTATGAATAAAAGACGTGAAAGCATCTTTATTTTTTACAAGAAAAAAATCCTTAATCTAAGTAAGAGAGAATCCTCAACACAACAAATGTGTAAAACATGATTTTTCTACAATAACCTTTGGTGCTCTAAGTTCAATGAATTCCAATTTTTCGGCTCCACCTGATCTCAGCAAACTGTGAAGAGCCGCAGTCATCATCCAACGCCCGCTGCAGAAAGCCTGACCTCTGACATTTAAATAAAAGATGATGCAATTCAAAAGAATTGCTGGGCTTCGTAGAAAATCTGATAACACAGAATAGCTTTTACCTTGATTTCATGAAGAGGTCCTCACCGGAAAGAAGAGTTATTTTTATCTTCTGTGCTACATTTCCTGAAAATTAAATATTCATGGGCTGCTTACCTCGTATTCAAATACAATGTGTGTATTTTTCTGTGTAGGTGAGCTTTTTTCAAGGGCGCTGTTTTTTTATCACGGTGATACACTCACCTCGCATTTAATTGTACCATTGAATTCTGAGTGTCTGTTTTGCTTTAGCACTTGAGCGCTGAATGAAACAAGCAGAAATTATGTAAGGTAAGTTCCCTTTTGGATTTGTGCACCTCAGACATTTGAAAGTGAGACCATTGTCATGTAGCTTCATTGTCAAAAGACAGCGATGAATATTTTATCCTCCTGCCTGTGGAACCTCTCCTGCCTGCATACAGATGTTCCCCACATTAAAACCCTGCTCGGGCTCCCGCTGCTTCCTGTGCAAAGTTTGGAGTGTTCACCAGAGCGAGGTGGCTGTACAGCTGCCATACAGGGCCTTTCATCTTACTCATCCATAGATTTCTGAGTTTATATTTCATTATTCAAAATAAAAAATCTAATCACAGCAGAATGGATGTAAAAAAAAATCTACCTTCAGTTTTATATTTTATATAGATACAGTGATTCTCTTCTTTTTTTACAGAAGAAGAAATCTGATTCTGAATTCATTCTTGAAAGCTGCATGGATCTCAAATTATTTATGCTAGTTTCCTCAGGATTTTGCTGATATTTTCTGTTGTATAATCCTGACAGGGTGAGCAGAACCCTACTGTGAAGCAGACAGATCTTGTCTCATCATAGTTTCCAGCTTATATTCGATTACTGATGTAAATAAATT
Source organism: Labroides dimidiatus (assembly GCA_030710495.1). Taxonomy (NCBI): domain Eukaryota; kingdom Metazoa; phylum Chordata; class Actinopteri; order Labriformes; family Labridae; genus Labroides; species Labroides dimidiatus. The sequence continues at coordinate 10,793,700 of CM061143.1, read as the reverse complement.
GACACAAAAATATTGTTATAAAGATTACTGTATTGATTTAACGATGATATATGTGTACAGCTAAAAAAAAAAAACAAACAAAAAAAAAAAAAAAACGAGTGCCTCTCATCCTCCTTGTGAAATGAACATAAAAATGAACATTAAACCAAAGAGGACTTTTGTAGGATGATTTTTCTTCCTATAGCTCTGTCTTCTTGTAGCCTTGCAGCAAACATACACACAGCAAATTTCACAACTTATTTTTAGGGCTAACAAGGACCGCCGTTTGAGTCAGTTTGAAGTGAAAAGATGCATTCACTAGCTCTGCTGCTGGTGCCTGGATTGCCTCTATTTTTTTTTTTACCAGAGATGTTTGGGGTCCTGTGGCTCCTTAAGGCTGCTGTCACATCTGTGCCTGCTAAATGCCACTAATTCATCTCTCCAGACCAGCCTGAGATGAAAAATAACTCTTTTTTTTTACCACAGTGTCAACAGGCAGAGGGGGAATGTGCAAAAATTACTTTCGGGGAATTGTTTTGAGGTACCATGTGTGATTAGGGTGCATTGCTTTGATGTCGAGAATTAATCACCATGTATGTTAAACACAGCCCTGTGATACCGAAGAAAGCCTTTACATGAATGATGTTAATTGTATTATCGCAGTTATAATGCTGTAATTAAGAGAAACATGTTGCTCACTCACTTTACAGATGCTTCTGTAGATTACCTCTACCTCATGTGTAACAGAGCTTCTGCTTGGTAGAAAGTTCGGTAGAACCCCTGTGATTGGTCAGTTAACTCAGCACGGGATAGAGGAAGTGGCTAAAACATTAGCTAATGGTATTTTATGCTAGTTAAAGTCAATGCTTTGTTTGTTTCTTTTTTTTCTGATTAAGTAGCCAAGATGTCAAAACACAGGTGTAACTTTGCGTTGTGTTATTGTAAAAACAAGTGGAGCTACACTTTTAACTTGAACTTTAGAGTTCAGTTATTGTCACAGAGTTTTATTGAAGTCAGTGTTTTAATTGCAGGACTTTAACTTCTAAAGGACTATTTAAATAGTGTGGGACTGTTAATTTAACATCAGTAATTTGAATATTTATTACAACTCCCAGAGGGAGTTTCTGCAGCATCAGAATCATTATAGCCCTAACTTTGTAAAAATATTTCCTGTTACGTCTAACTTTCAGCTCATACTGTATGTACTCCACATCCAGGACGGTCTGCTGCTGCTGCTGCAGCATTCACTGCTCCCCTGCCCTTCTCCTCCACTCTGCTGCCTGATTCCCTGAGGGCCTCAGGTGCATTATGAGCTATGAGAACAGCTCCTCTCGAGCCATTTGGCTTCCTGCAGAAAGGTTGCATCAAATCCGCCACGTGCAGGCTGGAGGAGCTGTGAAGCACGCCGGGCTCTTACATGAGGGCTGGATTTGTAGATGTCATTGTTGTTTTTTCTAAATAAATCCTCCAGCTATATGAGCTGTTGTCCTATGCATCTTTTTTTTCCCCCCGCTGATGAATATTGCATGATTCGTACTTGAGTGGCCAGCCAGCCGCAGTACTTAATAAAATCACTGTGAAATGGTGAAGTAAATTATGCCCTAACTGCAGTGCCACCAATTAATTATTCATTAGGAGCTTTTCAGACCGTACCTTTTCTGACAAAGCTTCTGAAGGCGAGCTGGAATTAGCATTTAGAGAAAGTTCTGTAGGGAAGAAATAAAGCATCGTGTGTACCTGTCATGGAAACAGATGTATGAAATGCAAATGATATTGCATTACAGGCTCCTTTACTTCTTCACAACTTTGTTTACTCTGTGTTCGACTCCAGATTAGCATTTTTATTCTCAGAAAAATGTGAAATTGTCATGATGGATGTGGTAGTGTTGCACACTATCCCTCTTTATTTAGCGCAGAACCACAAGAAGCCACATTGTACTGGGAAATTGTGCATATTGCATCAGTGTGGGGTGATGTTTTATTCCTGATTTTTATCAAATTACTGAGCTGAGTGCTGCAGCACAAGTAGTAGAGAGTGGGATGTTTAAAGAGATTCCTTTTACATAAAAGATTATGTTGATATCAAAAGAAGTACACCTACATGCACAAGGAAAGCAAAACATCTTGCTTTCATAACAGTTGACAAATTGTGTATCAGAGACAGAGCACACACAGCATTTATTTGCCTCTTCTTTGGGAACTTCAATCCCTCAGCATCCCTCAGTCCATTAATGAGTCTGCATGCTGTTGCTTCATTCGCTGCAAGTCTGGATCCGTGCACGTACCTGCTCCACACCCCACTGCCCTGTGAGCACAAAGTGTGGCTACTTTGCATGGAACAATTCTAAGTCAATTTTCCCAACTTCCTGAAGCGTAAAATGAGCAGAGCAGAGATAAGATGCAGAGGTACGTTGTGGGCTGTGTAGTATATCTGCTGTACGATGGCATACGGTGAAAATCTTGTCCTCTCTGCGCAGGGAGCAGACTCCAACTCCAATCAGGATTCATAAATATCACACTGTGATCCCCATGGTAATGTAGCTGGCTCATTCGACCATATCTGGCTCTGTTTTGCTTTCATTAAGCATTAGCAGAACAGAAACTTAAGTCTTCACACTGACAAAGCTGTACAGTTATGAATTCATGGATAAATGGATTATCAAAGTGCAGATAAATGCTTGTGATGCAGCCGTGGTATTAAAAAGACACTAATAGACGCAGTTCAAACCAGCACCTCACCAGACTGAATGAGTCATTGACCCGAGCAGCTACACAATGATGAGCTTTGGATTATGAAAAGATTAAAGGGGTTTAAAACTGTACAGCACCCGAAACTGCACTCCATCACCAAAATAGCTGCTGACACATGTGACACGTATTCCTTTGAGTTTGAAAATGTACCATGGTCAGAATTTACTCTGTTTTTCAGCAATCAAACCGAGCACTGCCTTTGAATTTAACGTTTGAATTTAATGTTTAGTTTCATATTTTGTTTCATCCTTGCCAGCGGATTGCTACTAAAACTAGAAACCAAAATCTGTCTACATCCAACACTTTGTAACTAAATACTTGCAAAACTAATGACATCTCATTTGGCCTCGGCAGCCTGGTGGCTGGAAATAACTACACTGCAGTATTTTTAAGTGTTGGTATGTTTAAAAATTTCTGTGATCAAAACAACATTTCCATCTCTGGATGATTAACTCAGTTATGAAAGTCATCTAGAATTAGTCTGAATTGATCTGTGGCTCAACTTTTGCACTTACAGGCTCTGCAATCAGGCACATATGCACTAATTTTTGTGTATTTTCTAAATCTAAACCAGCAGTTTTTTGCTAAACAAAACTCCAAGTCATGAACTGTCTCATGTCTATTATGATTGTTTCCACAGTTAAGTAGGGAGAAGAGTCTCCTGCCAGTTTAGAGATGGATATAGACGTTTTTAGCACTGTCTGTATGAGAGCACACAGCTCCGTGCAGCAGCGAATGGAGATGCTTATGGCTCATCTCAGTCACAGTGGAATGCAAAAGTGGAGAAAACTCTTCAGAGCTGTTTGGAACATTTTTAGAACATTTTTGAGCCAGACAGAGCAGATAGTCCAGGCGAATGATGATTCATTATTCTTAGCGTAATTAGCAGCCACAACACATTCTGAGTGACTTTTAACAGTCTGATCAATGATCTTAACCCTCCATAGTGCATAGTGGTCACTGCAGTGGAAACGATTTAAAAGTAATTTCCTCCTAAATACACATCAGCCTCTAGAGTGCTCTCTGCTGCTCCACTCCTTTGAGCTTCATTCAGTGGTCAGTTGTTGTAACTGCAGGTCAATTTTCTCTGACTCCATGATAAACACCAGACGTGTCCACCCCTGCTGGCATATCCTGTCAATCTTTCTATTAAAAAAGAACTCTAGATTTAAAAAAAAGTTTGGTGATAAACAGTAACTTTAATCAATATTATTATTATTATTATTATTATTATTATTATTATTAGTAGTAGTAGTAGTAGTAGTAGTAGTAGTAGTAGTAGTAGTAGTTCCAAATAAGCAGTATATCACAATTAACCATGTGTCTACTGAAGTGGACATCATGCAACACCAAGTATATTTCCAACACAAAGTTAAAATGTGTGGAAATATGTTCATATGTTTTTCAAAAGATAAAAATATATATTTATTCATGGAATCACAAAAAAAGACAAGTTAATTAATTTCTACATCAAGTTCACACATGTGGTTCAATGTCTGAAACTTTATGGGAAAAAATCAAATATTTGGAAAAAAATGGTAAAAAAAAAAAAAAATAGAAAAAAAAAACTTTTTTGCATGCTTGAAGGAGAATCAAAAGACTAGAATCTTAACAGACTTTTATATTTCTTACATCAGAGGGTTAATCCTGATCTGTGGCCACTGTTATCTTAGTTTGGTCAGTGAGATACATATTTTGCCTTTGTAGACTGACTGTTTATCTTTCTGTTCCTTATTTTTTATTTTTATTTTTTTCTGCTTTAAGAGTGTTGTTGTTGTTATGCTTCTCCTTTTTAGAGTAAATGTCTCTTTAAAAAGTCTGTTTTGAAAAACTGAAGTTCAGGCTGTTAAAGTAAAAGTTCACTTATCATCTGGTCCAGTATTTCTTCTTATCTTGTCCTCTGAGGCCTCCTGCTTCATGCTGCAGAATGAACTCTGTCCACCAGATGGCCCCACTTAATAAAATATTATTACTCATAAGAATCTCATAATTTGGCTGTACAACCAGAAATCTATTCTTAAAACATCTCATTTCCTCCACAATAGCCCCATTCGGAGTGGAAACATTTGCATGTAGATGTCCGCCATAACTCTTTATCTTCATTATATTGATGCAGCGCTGTGCAGAGAGAGCAGAGCACATGAAACGCACTCAGTCTGTTGGACACACAGAAGATAATTATGACAGGAATTCAAATGTTGTTCTGCAGTTATGAGTTCATACCAGCCTCCACTGAAGCCAGAGCCTGAGCCAAACAGTCTCGTGGTGAAACGGCGCTCTTGTCTCTCAAATTTTATCACTCAATAGAGCTGCCATCTGGCCAGTCTCAGTGGTGCAGAGAGACAGGGAACCGAAATAGAAGCAGCAATAGAAAAGGTCAGACTCATAGTAAAGGCATCTGTGGAATAACTCTCTGTTGGTAGGGCGTTGTAACACACAGAGACAGATTTGGTGCAGATCTTCAACGTCTTCTCTGTATGGAGGAATGTGCTCCAGTCCCAAATGAGGGTGTTCACTTTTATGGCTGGTGATAATAACATTAATGCCTGTATCCTCTTGATAATAACCTGCTCCGTGTCCTTGATATGTAAAATAATTGGAACGAACGTTGGGAAATTGCCTCTCTAAGAAGATTTGATTTGGACCAGAGCCAGCAGGCCACAAATAGTTGTAGATAAATCTGCTGATGCACGTTTTCCCGCGTCACAAATCCTCATGATTACCCCACTCCGCTGCGTTTTGTGTGAATGATACGCCGAGGCGTGATCAGCCGCTCACTCTCTCCAAAATGGATCCATCCTAACCTCTCGTCACACCCAGGCTCGGAAACTCTGATCTATGGCGCCGCAGCAGGAATTGACCCTCATCGGATAAACCGCTCCAAATTGCCTCCCTGATATATAGCCGGCCCTTGTTACCGCTCTCCCCCTCTCCCGCTGTCAATTTTCCTCCTCTGCTTCCCTCAAGGTCAGCTCTCCGTGCTGTTGGACAAAATAGCAGAAAGCTCTCCTGTTAATGCCTCCTGTTACATCCACTCTGAAGCCCTCCAGCCTCCACCTGCCCTCACCTGCCTCCACCCACCAACGCGCCCCAACTCTGCAATCATGTTCCATATACGTTGATGATTACAGCCACCTTTCAGCTTTGTGGAGGGTTAGAGGCGAGAAAGATCATGGTCAGACTAAATAGCTCCAGATGAGAGGAACACAGGCTCTCTAAACCTCGTAAGAGGGTAGAGATCTGTAGGTTGAGCGTGGTCACGTACATTGTTTTAAGTCATTAGCTTCTGTAATCTTGTATTTCAGTGCAGGCTGCTGCTGCAAATTGTTCAAGACAACGTTCTACAGGATACAGAGTGGTGACAATGTGTGATTTGTTTATTTTCAAATGTATTGATTTGTAGTTTCACAAAATGATTGACTGCAACAAAAACACAACAAAACATTGTAAACTGATTTATCACCAATAAAGGTTACCACTTGGACAAGGTGAGCAGACTTAAAGACTCCATTTCCCATAAGCACCATCATCTCAGTGAATCATCTGCATGCTGGCTAGACTTGACTCCTCTTCATAGCCATTTTACTGTCTTAACTAGCAAAGCCCTGGTTATAGAATTTCTCACTTCAAAATATGAATTATTCATCAGAAAACGTCCCTTTCGTGATAATGCTCTACTTCCATAAGCATCAGCCATGAATACAAAACATAATGTAAAAAGAAAACTATCCTCCTGCTTGCTGACTTACTTCATGCCAAACTGTACTGGTAGAGTTATTTGTCAAGCCCTCACATCTTTTAATTTAAACTTTATCTTCCTTATTTTACCACAAAGTTCATTTAGTTGGCGTGGTCTAAAAAAAAGCAAACAACCATGTTTTCTGAAGTGCCGCACAGCCGATAGAACTAGCAAGAAAAAAATGTATATAAAATAAAATTTATAAAGCACAACAACATAACTAATGTGTTCAACAAACAAAATATCAACAGACCTGAATATTTTTAGACCAGGCAGTTTAACTTGGGGTTAATTTTTGGCATCTTTTTGGGGCTTCCTTGACCTTTGAGCAAGTGGCAACCTCCGGTCTGAAAATATGACACAATGCAGAAGTGCTAAAGTCTGCTGTTCCTTGAGTGTCTGCTTGTGGCTGGCTCCAGAAGTACCGGAAGTCACGCACACACCAAGCCAAAAAAAAAAAAAACATTTTCAGGGCCAAAATAAGCACATTTACAGCCTGGTACAAAGAATGTCTCCTGTCTGAATCGCTAATTTCGCTAATTTCGCTAATTTCGCTAATTTCGCTAATTTTGCTAACGGCACACACTGTAAGGGGGTGAATTTTTTTCTAACTCTGCAATTTAGACAATATTAAGATCGCCAGTTCGTCCAATCAGGGGCACAGCTCAGCTCATGTGATTGCCGGGCGCCCTATGGCTGTTGCTGTGGAGACTCACAGCCCGCCTCACGCTTGTTGAACTGCAGTTTATACATCTCAGCATTGGCTTCATTTGTCCAATATGTCAGCTAGTCAGCATAAGCAAGCAAATTTCACATACTGTCACAAAAAGTTGACTGAATATTAAACCTAGAATGTGTTTGATCAAGTTGCATATTTTCAAAGTTAAGCATGTTTCAACTTTATTGTCTATGAAGCCACTTCACAGGTTAAAGTGTTTCATAAGTTTGCTAAGCTTTAGTGATTTATGATAAGCTGGAATGTTGCTGTTATTGTTCAGAGACAAAAGCTTAATTTGAGTGCGGTTTGAAATAAGCAGGAAACACAACTCAAAGGGGACTTTGTTAGTGATCCCCACCATGAGCCATATTTTGTGGGGGTCCTCACATTGTTTCCTAAACTGCTTTTTCATCAAACAATAGGCCTCCCGCTGCGACGGAACATGCCCCACCGTAGGTTTTTTATCTGTTTACACAGAAACCTACACTGCTGAGTGTTTGATGTGCCACAAATCTGTGCATATGTTCCCCGCAGAAGAAGAAAGATGTGTGAGATAAACTTGTTCTAACTCGTCTCAACTTTTAATTTAATCTGCTTTGTGCGGGACATGTGTGGGGATAAGATTAGATTTTCTCCTTTAGATTAGATGAATCTGTAATGACCCCCAAAGGAAAGTTGGGTTTGGGGAGCCGCAGGAAATCAGTTTTAGATAAGGCTGAAGCACGAACACAGAATATTGAAGATAGTACAGCAATAACCCTGACAGAAGAGGTTGAACACACTGAGGATAAATCTTAACACAGATATACACACAGATTTTAGAGGGAAAAGAGAAGCTCAGTGTATGTGAAAAGCACTTCTGATACATTTGATTTGAGTCATTATCAGGCTTTCGGCTCTACTGTGACTCTTTCAGAGCCAAGTCCTCACAGCTGTGATCTTGAATTAGCCATTCATTTCTCATCTTTAACACATGTACATATGCTCTCACATAATCTACACTCTGTAACACTGTACTGCGTGAAAAAAGGTCAAAAGCAGTGACATTTTCATGTTAAATATTAACAGCCTTGAGAATGTATGTAAGAGAGACACTCTCATATAAAAGCGTGACAAAGCATGGATGAATTGTCAGAGATAATTGCGTTTTACATCGTGTGACATGTTAAACTTCATTCAGTGAGCTCTCCCTGCAGGCTCCTGACGTGTTCATTGTGACTTTTGAAGACAAGAGCTGAAAAATGCTAAGAGTTGTAAGTGTTACAAGCTGGTAAGACAGTTGTTTGCCCTTTTCTTACATGCACTGCACGAACACAAAAACAAAAACTCCCACTCTCTCAGGGAGCAGCTGCATGTGTGGATGCTAAAGGACAGATTTTCACCCAGATTTATTTGGATATCTGTTCTCTAAGAAGTCTGCAAGAAGACAAAGCAGATGAGAGAGCACAGCAGCGTTAACCCACAGACTGTGTAAAACATGGATGTCGTTTATGTGATGTTACTTGGATGTTTGTGAGGAAGAATTCAAAGCCAAATGATGGCGAGCGAGTGCAGAGTGAATATGCTGACTCGTCCAAACTCTAAACTTGGGACAGCCAAAGAGATGGAGCTGAGGGGGGATTAACAGGTCTAGACCTGCTGATCCTGTATTATTAACAGAGACCCAACATCAAGACAAGATAAGGAGTCTTAGCTCATCTTGACCCACCATGAGGTGAGGTCCAAGTGAGGATGATGTCAAAATGTCTCCTCTTATCGCTCTTATTTTTCCAGAATTGTTATTATACTGTTCAATTTGTGATTTTGCACTCATACAAAGTCTTTATAATGTAAACATGACTGACTTCAACACAAATTCAACCTACCCAGCCCAACACTCTTTAATCCTTTCAGACAGGCGTTCATGTGTGAAAGACTGTAGTTAAGACTTTATTTTCATCCTTTAAGAAACAGTTGACAGTCTGGAGTTTTCCACTGTATAATGTTATTCATAACCAGGACATTTGTTACTTTGCACACCTGTTTGCATAAAATTCAGTTAATTCTGAAGATGATTAGAACACATTTAGAAGCTGCAAACTATCCCTTTATAGAGTTTGCCCCTTCAGTCTCATCTGCACCTCTTCGCCTGTTGCCCAGGTAACTAAAACTTATGCTGAGTCAGCAATCAATAGCCCTCAAAACCATTGACTGTAAAAAAAAAATGGGGGTCATCTCATTCAGCTCAAACTGAGGTCGCCACAAAAACTACCCCCTCTGCTGGCTGGCTGCAGTACAAGTCAAAAACTCCGCCTCTCTATTCATTCCAGATGGGATGTGGTCAAACTTTAAAAAATTCTTACATCTCATAGAAAACGTTTCTCACATCCGTATGCTGTGGTGATATTTAGATATAATTGGGCTGCATTCTGTTCAAGTCCTCTTTTTTTCTGAAATGTTTCTTTTTTATTAGTTTTTAGAGGTTTAAACTGGGTTTTACGTCTTGTTTAACGATGATTGACAGCTGCAGTTCTCGCGTAGTTTTTTCAGGAATACTAAAATACATCAGGAAGAAGAGTTAAGAAGAGATGAGACTGTCGAAAGAAAAAAAAAATTGTCACCCGTTTTCACTCAGATTTTCCCAGAGTTCTTTGTAAGTCTCTACTGCGCAGACTCTGGCTGCACAGTGGCGGCCAATGGTGGCTCCCGTGACAGAGGTTTTTTGGCTTCAAAACCGTACAATGATAAAAGGCGGAGCCAATCTATCCATTCAATACACAGTCTATGCTCAAAACTTGTCCTTAAAAATAGATGGTTGATGTCACAGAGATTACACCCATGTTATATACAGCTTTTTTTCACTGTTCATAAACACTAAGGGTTCTCTTAAACACATTACTGCTGTTGGTTTTCAGACAACCAGTTACACTCACTCACATACATCAAAGGCAATCAAAGGCAATTCAGTGACCACTTAACCAAATGAGCACATTTTTGGACTGTTTAGTCCGGGAATCAAACCAGGGACCTTCATGCTGTGCGGCAACAGGGTTAGTCACTGCACCAACGTGCCCAGTGCTCTCTTTATCAAAATTAGTCATGAAATGTTAGTCTACTCTCTACTTTACATTATTTCACCGAGTTCAACATGATGACTTAGCGTTAAAATAGGAAGTCACAAAGTTAAGACTTTCACTTTTTTTTCAATAATAATAAAAAGAGGTGTGGCCAAGAGTAACACTTAATAATTTGGAGTCATCTGACGATGATGGCTGTTATCAAATATGCATTTGAAAAGTCAGATTTACTTTATTCTATGAAGAAATGGATTAAAAGTCTAGATTTATGTACACACTGCTAGTCGATTTTTTTTTAACTAGATGTAAAATCTGAGCTTATAATGCAGTTGGTTGAAATACTGAAGTAGCCAAATACTGTAACATCAAAAAGAGTATATTATGGAAGGAGGGATACAAAATACAAGTAAACACAGCGGCAAAACATACCCCACAGTGTGGCAGTTTGGAGCAAACCAAAAAAAGGAAAGATTAAGAGTGCACCTCACTCCGATGCAGTGCAGCCTGTCGCGTGTCCAGGTCGAGGCCTCTGTTGCAGGAAGTGTTGCGTAGGTGGATTGCTGACAACACAAAGGAGTGCTAGAAATGCTTCATAAGAAAGACAGAATACGTCAAGTTGGTGTGTGTGTGTGTTTGTGTGATTGTGTGATTGTGTGTGTAGACAGGGGGAAGGGGGTGCTTGGAAACAAACAAAAGATCAAACCAGCGCTCGTGTGATTTAGGCATTTATAGAAAACTCATAAAGTGTATTTTCCGATCCTTTCAGCAGACCTCTTTGTGTCGCCCTTCTGCGTGTATCACTGCGACACATTGATGTAGCTCAAACTGTGATAACATTGAAATGTGCTCTGAAATGTTACAAAGCGCTCAGATACTCCTGAAAAAGCTTTGTTATGTGATGGAATATCTCAGTGAATGATGCAAAGGGCTGGCACAGGTCTGGGTGCTGGTTATGTTAGAATGCATGCTGACTCTTTGTGTTCAGCCACACAACACGGGGTGAATTAGAGAGATTGAATTGTGCTCTTGCATGAATGCACTCAGGTGTTTTTAGAAAATAAGTGGCTGTAGTTGGTGTATTCATTATCCAGGACACCCCAGATAACAAGGGAAGTTTAGTTGTTATGCATGAGCAGGTCACTTGTTAACTGCAAATTGTTTAAATCAAAGTTTGTTTTAAATAATCAGAAATATGCTGATCCAGTACGGTACTTTGCAGATGCTTTTCAGCAGTCTTATTACAATAATAGTGGCTGTCAACAACTAACGTGGAGAAGACATCGGACTAGCTTTCCAAAGGGATCAGAAACACGGCTCTCAATAAGATGTGTGTTTTCACCTGCAGAGGTTGGTGCCATGACTCCAGGCAAATTGGTCACCAGGAGCCTTGAAAGCTCACAGCACTGCAACTTAATAGAACACATGCAAAAAGACAAAACACAAGCAAATGAAGGAAATATCTTCACTGATGTAACGACACCTGCGCAGCATTTAGAAAACGCGCTGCAAATAGGCCACAACACAATGGAAGAGTTTCCAGGGGACACTTAAAAGTGATGCACACGTCTGTTATTAGCCAGTATGCCAATATCTGAATCATGCAATCACATTGTTAAAACAAATCAAAAGCACTTACTTTTATCTTATTTTCCAACACCACTGACAGAAACAAAATCTTAATAGGGTGATTCAAAATCTGCGTCAACAACAAGCGTGTGCATCACTTTTAAGTGTCTCCTGGAGACACTTCTTTGTGTTGCGGCCTATTTTCGGCATGTTTATCTAATGTGTTTTGTTGTCATCTTTGCAGCGCGTTTCCTGAATACTTTTAAATGGATTCATCATGAAATATTTGCTCAGAAGCCCTCAAAACACCTCAACAACCAACTCTTCAGGCTCTCTAATCACCCTCCTGTTTATTCCATTGATGCTTCATAACTGCAGGGTGTGTAATGGGCGATTGTTTGCACGTCACTTCACCGTATCAACCTGCAAGTCACAATACGTCAGGGTTTATTTTTGACTGCCTCAAAGCATTAAGCATTGATCAATGCATACTTAAAAATGTTCCCTGGGACACTGACCAAAATTAGACAATAGCCTCTATGATTTTGCTAACTGCATAGGACTCTCTCTACCGGCAATGAGCCAAGATAATCAGACTGCAATGTTTGAATGAAGGGCTGAAATATGGCAACAAAGCCAGACAAAGCAGTCACAGCTAACTCCGAGTGCTTCATAGCTATTTGATGTGTCACTGACTCAAACTATGGCACTTTAATAACCAACTATAGCCCTGCATATAACTCAAGTTCCAGTCCCAGAGTGACAGAATGAACTCCGTCATCAGTGTCCAAAAAGTGCATCACATCCCAGTGTGATGAGTGAAATGCCTCCAGTCTCAAGGACCTAATAAGTGTATAATATCCTTTAGTGAGCCATTCGAAAGAGTAATGTCCCCTGAATTGCTTTCCTGAGCGAGTGATGCATCGCTGTCTGAGCAGGCAACCACAGAGTGTCAGCAAGTGCAGTGTCTGGCCCGGTTCCACAGCGGGGCATGTCATCCAAATACAGCTTATCTGTTCAGCGAAACACAGAGAGTTCATGTGAATATAGATTTGAGCCTTTTTGTGCTCTGCCAGGTGAGAAAATCTTGTATCTGCAGTGTCTGTATGGAATAGATGTTTACTTGTCAGTGAAGTTAATTGGCTTTTGCATCATCCTGCTCTCACCCTGACCCTCACAGAGTCCCCTTTCCGTCTCTCGCTTCAGCCAACCTGGATTTACTCCACTTTCATCCGTACCCACCTTGCCTGGGCAAAAAGGTAATTGCCTCTGACTTCTGACCTGTGAGTGTCAATTCTTCGTGCCACGGTGCAATTACATCCAGTCCAGTGGGCTCTGGAGGTGGTGCAGTGTTTATTTGGTTCCTGGTTATACTGCTGCTGTTGTTTTTTGTAAAATAACCACCTTTGTGAGACACCTCATGCTTTTGTTACGTGGCAGGACTGATTTATTCTGCAATTTCTGAGTGAACAGAGAGGTACACGCTGTACACTCCAGAAGGAGGGGGATACAGTATAGGGGAGCTTTGTTTTGTTGTTGTTGTTTTTTTTCTGTTATATTTCTTGAATAAGGCAGCCTCTCAGAAAATCAGTCACAGTAATGAAGCAGGAACACTGGTGGTGTGTGTGTTGACTGAGAATGTCCTACTTTGATTGAGTACACATAGCTGTTTTACTGCAGCTTATTATGCTCTATAGGAGCTGTGTTTCACACAGCTGAGCTAATCAATTTTAATCCCTCTGACAATGCTATAAGGTCATTTGAAGCAGAGGTTCTAACCAGCAAGCTGCAGACTAAACCCGAGCTCCTAACGTATACTAACAGAGGGAGAAATGGGATTCAGAAATAAAGCTGTTAAACTTTAAATGCTGGGATATAAAGCTCCTGGAATGCCCTCCACACTAGATAAAGATTTTCAACTCAAGTAATTTTAGTTCATGAGTGTGTCATCACCCACAAATAATCCCAGTTTGAATCCCGTTCCCTAATTTCAGCGAATATGACTCAACGGAACTCTGAGTCGACAGTTGGGGCCATGGATCTGTGAACACGTATGTACACACAGTGGTTCCTTGTAGCTAAGACGCTCACAAATACAATGTCAGCATGGTGGCGTTAAGAGGGTTTAATATAGTGTTTAGCGAGTTAGCATGCTAATACTATGTTATTAGCACTAATAACACAGTACAGCCGGGGCGGATGTGACACTTGGCAGGTGTTTGGCCACAAACCAACTTAATGGTCGAGTTCGTGCATTGGTGGTAAATAAGAGGTCATAAGTTTAAAACTCCCCCGAATGTTCGCATTAAGATCAATCTCACACCAATACGTCCATCACTGCTCTCAAAGAAAATCTAGAGCCATACGTGGAGCATTGAGAATGCACAGGCTAAGGGTAAATCCTCCATTAACACCAGTGTTAACCCTCTGGTGCATAGTGGTGACTGCAGTGAACTGATATTTAGAAGTCATTTTCTCCTAAATGCACATCAGGCTCTGCTCTCTGCTGCTCCACTCCTCTGAGGTTCATTCAGTGGTCAGTTGTTGTAACTGCAGGTTTATTTTCTCTCAAAAGAACCCAAGAGATTAAAAAAAAAATGTTGATGTACAGTAACTTTTAAGTAATAGTTTCATTCTATTATTTTTGAATATTTTGTTTAAAATAAGCAGTTAATTACAACAAACCACTGTTTTAATTGTATCCATTGTAACCATTGTTACACCAATCTCATAGGTTTTATGTTGAATGTTCAGGAGCTGGTACTAAAGTGAACATGTCAGTAACCTCATTCCAGCTCACACAAAAAGTGAGTTAAATTGAATTAAAATGAACAAGTTTACAATCATTTTAAAAATTTTGAAATTAGTTCATTCTGGTGGCTTAGAAGTGCAAACGCGCTTCATATACAAAAACATGCTGCATATAAGAAGAGAAATGGTAGCGGAAAATGCTGCAAATATAGGAAAGTGATGCACATACAGAAAAGTGTGGAAATGCAGAAATATGATGCAAATACAGAAATGTGACACGCATGCAGAAAAGCACTGCAAATACAGAAACGTGATGCAAATGCAGAAAAGTATGTCAAAAACAGTAACGTGATGCAAAAACAGAAATGTGATGTGCATACAGAAATGCGCTGTAAAAACAGAAATGTGATGCAAATTCAGAAAAGTGATGCACATACAGAAAAGTGTGCAAATGCAGAAATATGATGCAAATACAGAAATGTGACACGCATGCAGAAAAGCTCTTTAAATACAGAAACATAATGCAAATGCAGAAAAGTATGTCAAAAACAGTAACGTGATGCAAAAACAGAAATGTGATGTGCATACAGAAATGTGCTGTACAATCAGAAATGTGATGTAAATACAGAAAAGTGATGTAAAAACAGAAATGTGATGCAAATACAGAGGATTGCTGCATTAACAAAAACAATTGCAGGAAGAAAATGCTGCATATTTATTCACACAGCAGAAGGGCTCCGGGCCTCTAGGGGCAGCGACGAGTTTCACTCAAGAGACAGACAACGGTGAGAGGAACAGAGGTACTGGTGGGAAGTTTAAGTAATGTGAGGCTCTGTTGTGTGAGTAAATATGTAGTTTTCTTGTAGTTTATGCAGCCCTCCTCTGTATTTGCATCACATTTCTGTTTTTGCATAACGTTTTTGTATTTGCAGCTTTTTCCACTAGCATTTCTGTTCTTATACACAGCGCATTTTTGTACATGAAGCGTGTTTGCACCTGTAGGCCACCGTAGTTCATGATCCAAAAATGAACTAGTTCATGTTTATTTTTTTCGCCATAAGTTTTCTTTTTTAGTAGAACCATCTATTGTTCACTTCCTATTCCTCAAGCCAATTCCCAAAATAAATGAATCCCTGTATGCTATTTTCTCTTGTTAGCCTCTCTGTGTATGATCTGTTCATTAAACAAAGCAATTGTTCAAACCACTGCTGGGCTCGCATGCACTGCTGCTGAACATATTGTGTGAACAGGACCAGCCATGCTGAATGCACGGAGAGTGCTGCAGTAGCTGAGTTGCCTCAGTTAGAAAAGTTGCTATTGGCTGTCCAAGAAATTGATAAGTGGCTTCATAATCTAATTTGCATAACATGTCATTTGCATGTAAATGTAGTGGATGTTGAAGGAGAGGCACAGAGCCTGGCACAGACAATGGTACTGGGCTTGCAGCTGCAATGCTTTATATCCAGATAAAACAGAAGAATATCAGCACTTGCATTAAAAGTTCAGCCCCAGGCTTTCGTTTCTTTTAGCTGCTGTTGATTGTGAGCATTAAAAGTTTGAAATGTGTCTTTGGGGCACAGGTGAGTTGATTGTTGTATTCTTTTTCAGGAGGCTAAAAACCCGTCTTAACTCTGACTCTTTACCTGATTGGAAGTTTACCCAAAGTTAGGTTGTGTGTACGTTTCCCATTATGGCACCCTCTATTTTTCAATAACGCCCCTTCAGTAACCAATGGAGGATGTCAGAGATGCTTAGAACAGTGTTTAAGCTTGACTCTAAACTAATATTGGCTTTTAACAGTGTTCTGACTCTGATTGGAAAGAAAACAAACACAAAGGTAACTGATTATGGCGGCCAAGAAGGAAAACTTTAAAGCCTGAATGAAGACAGATCTTATCGGTTGTGACAGCTGAGCTGATTGTGCAGTGATGTCACACCAAATGTCTGCGCAAAGGTTATCTGGGGCCAACTACTGCTCAGCTGTGTTGTCGGCCACATGTGTGAAGAAGGCTGTGCTCGCTCTGCCAGACAAACCACAAAGTAGCAGGTACATAGTTACTTTTATAGTCACCCACAAAATATTTCTACATTAATACCCTGCAAAGAAGTTTTCATACCTTTGCATATCAGGAATCATACATATCAAAACTCATATATCCATAAAGAGAACTGTGAAACTCTAAGCATGACCTGCAAATCTGTTGAATGAAATCATATTTTAATCTGTGGATGGAGTCTGTGGATCCATCAGATGGTGAGATGCACTCCTGGACAAAATCTTAAGACTGGGGAAAAAATCACAAAAAGTCTCATTTGGCACTGGTGGGATGAAAGCAGATTTCAAGTAGAGCTTTAAAATGCATAAACAAGAATTAGAAGCAAGAGACAAAAAATAGATAGTAGGTAAATCATTGGAAACATTATTTAACCTCAAACAGGCTGTTTATCAGATGATCAAAGTTTAAGATTATAGCCTTAGAAAAAAAAAGAATCTGTGCCAAACGATGCCATGACCTCCTGATGGCAAAAAGGCTTCTGTCTTGGCAGCTGCAAACTGATTTTGGATGCAGTAAGACAGTCATTTTAAATTCTTTAAAAGATCCCGAGGGTTATGGGGCTAAAAAATCAAGTGGTAGACACCTCCCAGTATTGCCAAGATATGTCACTATAATGCGCCACACATTTTCAATGGATGACAGATCTGGACTGCAGGTAGGTCAGTCTTGTGCCCGCACTCTTTCACTACAAAGCCACACTGTTGTAACATGTGCAGAATGTGTCTTGGCATTGTCTTGCTGAAATATGCAGGGACATTCTTGAAAAAGACGTGACTTGGATGGCACCATATGTTGCTCCAAAACCTGTATGTACCTTTCAGCATTAATGGAGCCTTCACAGATGGTCGAGTTAGCCATGCCATGGGCACTAACACACCCCCATACCATCACAGATGCTGGCTTTTTAACTTTGTGCTGATAACAATCTGGATTGTCCTTTTCCTCCTTGGCCCAGAGGACACGACTTCCATGATTACCAAAAACAATTTGAAATGTGGACTCGTCAGACCACAGAACACTTTTCCACTTTGCGTCAGTCCATCTCAGATGAGCTCTGGCCCAGAGAAGCCGGCAGCATTTCTGGGTGTTGTTGGCTTTGCATGGTAGAGTTTTAACTTTCACTTGTAGATGTAGCGATGAATTGTGTTAACCGACAATGGCTTTCTGAAGTGTTCCTGAGCATCCTTTACACAGTGATGTTAGTTTTTAATGCAGTACCACCTGAGAGGTCAAAGGTCATGGGCATTCAATGTTGTTTATCTGAGGGATTTCACCAGATCCTCCTCACCTGTTCCTAATCAACCTGTTCACCTGTGAAATTTTCCAAACAGGTGTTTTTTGATTATTCCTCAACTTTCCCAGTCTTGTGTTGCCCCTGTCCCAGCTCTTTTGGAACGTTTTGCCGGCATTATATTGAGAATGAGTGAATTTTTGCAAAAAACAAAGTTTGAACAATAAATATTTTGTCTCTGTAGTGTATTCAATTGAATACAGGTTAAACAGGATTTGCAAATCATTGTATTTTGATTTTATTTATGATTTACACAACATCCAAACTTCATTTGATTGGCAGTTGTATTATCACAAATATGAACCTACCAGTGGTGCTTTCTTGGAAATTTAGACCATCATAGCACCATAATCACCATCATCCTCTGGGGACCATGAATGTCTGCACAAGATTTCTTAGCATTCCATCCAAAATGTTGTTTATTTATTTTAGATGGACCAAAAACAGCAACACATGGAAGGAACGATATTGCCATGGAAGCATCAAATAAGTAAATTGTTTTAGAAATATATATGAGGGAAATTAAATCTCACATATTCAAAGCTTTTTTCATAAATTACAGATTACTTTCTGTGTGTTTTCAGAGGGAGTGTGCTACCATGAAGTTTATTTCCATATCCGTTTCCACTCTCCACACGCTGCTTGTGAACTAATGCTTGCCGAGGAGAATACGGTGTATTGAAGGTGGTCCCCTAATGCGACCTCTGTTTGAAAAGCAGTGTAATTCCTTTATTAGAAAGAAAAAATGAGGGGAAGACTATAAAACAATGTAACAAAGAGAAACCATGTTTCAGGGGTGTCAAAAATTTGAAGGCACTTTACACGACTGTTTGAATAACCTCCTGAGCTCAGCCTTTCCTTTCCCAAGCCCTGACACAGACTCATTAATAGCTCCTCTGGGAGTTTAGGAGAAAGGCTCAACCATGTCTGACCCCTCAAGTGTTCAGAAATCTTTCTTTCAGGTGCTTTAGGTAAACAATGTCTGTTGTTTAAGTCAGATGGATTTCTTATAGCTGCATCCTCCAATAGGGTTAGTAAATCAGCTAATGCAGGAAATCAGAGTACCAGAAAGCATCTTATCTTTGAAAGCACAGAGATATCCTCTGATATCCTCTATAGGGCCCCCTCAGAGTGAATGACTTTAACCTTGTATGTGAGCTCAGCACATGACAGAGGGGTGGAGAAAGCATTGTGGGGGCACGGCACTAAGCCTCCCACAGCCAATAAGAAGTTGACTGACCTCTCCATTTAGCACCATAGTGTCCACGTTGTCCAGCTGTTTGATCCAAGTGTTGAATGAACTCAACTTTTCAGCTTTGCTCTCACCAGACTCTCAGATGAAGTCTGGGGCCGAGGTGCTGCAGGCAACTCTTGATCTGTCACAGTGGATATAGAGCCGCAGATCTCTTCCCTGGAGGATCTGTGAAAGATATGCAGTGACTTCTTTTTTGATTGATTTCATACATATACAGAGACTCAAAGTCCCATTCAATGAAGTCTGCAGTCTGATAACGTGCCTCAGAGACTGCTGTTTATCTGCGCAGCTCATCAGGCCCCATCCAAGAGCTCCTGACAAGGTAAGACGCTTGAAACACACTCAGTGCAGAATCAACATTTACAGGCCATCACTTAAAAAAATAATGAATTACATGGTTATTCATGAGAGGTGGATTGTTTTGTCAGTGTTAAAACAACACTTATCAAAAGGGTGTGCAATTTCCCTGAGCAAATATTTAGTGTGTGATTCTCATCTATAATTAATCAGAAAAATTCACTAGATCAAATAAGTTAAACTTTAATGTCCCTAAGGGGAGTTTGTTGTCATATAACACAAATACAAACACAGTACCAGGTTTATTCTTGCAACACCTTCACTTGATTTTTTTTTTTTCCAAGATTAAAAAAAAAGAAGAAAAACAGACATGAGGGGGTTATAATCTGTTTAGAAATCAACCAGCAGATGGAACAAAGGACGATCT
Organism: Labroides dimidiatus; assembly: GCA_030710495.1. Taxonomy (NCBI): domain Eukaryota; kingdom Metazoa; phylum Chordata; class Actinopteri; order Labriformes; family Labridae; genus Labroides; species Labroides dimidiatus. The sequence goes on along the minus strand of CM061143.1, from coordinate 10,773,813 downwards.
GCTCCTATTAGTTTTACCTTTGGGGGAAATAAACCTGTGCTCTGGATGGAAGCATCTGGAAGTCAACATATGAAGGATGTTAGGGGAGCAAAACAAGAGGGTGTAACTTTGAGATGACCCTCACGTCATACAGGTGCTGGAGAACACAACGAAGAGACCAGGGTGCCACAGTGGAATTTTGGGCCTCATGAAATAATAGTGCATTGGGCCTCACAACCACACAACCACAAAAGTGTTGATATTTTCAAAGGGTCCCTGTTAGTTATCAGCCCCTGACTTTTCCACCCCACACAGCTTTCCTGCAGAGAGAACTTATAGTCTAATGAAACAGCCTGACATTTTTATCCACTGTGACCCAGGTTCTTAAAAGAAATTGCTAATAAAACTCAAAGTATTAAGCTGCATTTTTCTTTTTTGATACCATTTCCAGCATTTGGACCTGGTTGTTCACAGAGTATCCCTTTTATACTGGCTCATAACAAATAATGCATTGAAGTAGAGGGAAAATAATGTTCATAGCTGATTTTCGCCTGGAAAAGGTGAATTTTTGTGGGTGTGTTGGGTCAGGGAAGGGCCAGACAGAAAAGGAAAGTGAGGGCCCAGTTCAGCTAAGCCGAAGCTGATTGTTGTCACGTTTCAAACAACAGCAGTATGTAACTACAAATAAATACATTGTTTTGTCGCTTTGCATCCTGCAAGAAGTCATCTTGGGCAAAGAAAAGGAGTGTTAAACAGATCTGTTCTCATTTGCATCCAAAACAAATGCATGACTTGGAAAGAGTCACATCTTTGCAGCAGTGGGGAAAGGAGTCGAGGATCAGATTGATGTTTTCTGATTGCTTCTCTCTGATTTCACTAAAGTAAACACACCCCTGCCTCCAGACATCCCTGCAGGAAGATGCTGGATTTTATGGGAATCCTGTTGAAGCCGTGCTTCATCCTGCCTGCTGTATTTAGGTTTTGCTGCTGTGTGTAGCTCAGACTCAACCTGGGTGAAACACACACACACATACACAGACATTAATGCTGTTGACTGGAGGCCACACACCATTTCACAACAACGTGGACACAGCACACAAAAAATATTGCACATGCAGGCAGGGATCATGTTCTTTGCAGAAACAGACAATGCCACACTTTAAGTGGTTTGGAAGTGATCACTGAGAAGGATTATTTTCTTAGGAAGCTTTGATTTTGTTCTTCTTGGGGAAAATCCTTCACATTCTGCATTCAGGCTCTCTTGTCTAGAAAGCGTCAGTGTACTCATATTGCTGCTGTGCTGCCACCGCCTCACCCTTGATCACATATCGGGTGCAGGGGCCTCCTCTGAAAATCAATAAACATTTCTTTGGTCTCGCCTTTGTGTATTTGGAGGAATGTGGCAACACCAAAGTAATGTTTATTGATTTTCAGAGGAGGCCCCTGCACCCTGAGTGATCAAGGTTAAGGTGGTGGCAGCAGTGCAACAATTTAAGTTTACAACTGAGACACAGTCAAAAATGACACGGTTTCACACAGTCGCACCCTCAAAAAATGGACCATTCAAGTTGGATTATGTGAAGTCACAGAATTTTTTGTCCAATAAAGAACAAATGCATTCATGCATAATCATGCAACATGTTGTTTTGGGATACAAATTTAAAAGAAATTAATTTCTATCAGTAATTTTATTATAAGAAGCAAATATACAGACATGGATGTTTGTCTAGAGGAGATTCTGCAGCCATTTTCATCAGGAAATGTTGATGTATTAAGGTGTAAGGTGACCTAGGATCTCTGCATAGAAAATATCCTGAGATTACTGTATTGTTAATTGCTTTAATATTTATAAAACTGTAAAAAAAAAAAAAATACTTGCAGAAAGGAAGCTTGCATTTTTCTGGAGGGTTAAATATTTAAAAAATGATTACATGTTTTTCTTCGTCTAACTATTGTGAAGACACTTTTGTTCTGACACTAACTTTCGCTGCTGCTATCGCTGTGGTCTATTTCCATCACTGTGTCTCACAATGGAACAAAAGGAGACAGGCTGATTATTCCCCGAAGCCCTCTAAGAGCACGTATAGAGGTGGGGTCCCTGAATGCAGCATATGGAGGATATTTCTATAAGGAGGACGTGCTTCTCTTAAGCTGGCCTCCTGCTAATTTAGGTCAAGTCTAACAAAAGGGGTTAGTAACTTCACATACCAAGCCTTAGGTCCAGACTACGCTGTGAGTAACTCATGTTGGATAAATTAACTCCAAAGGGTAGAAAAATCTTGTCTACTTGAAGCAGTGACATCAAAGCCTCCTCAGCTGATGTCGTCTGCAGAGCCCACCCTGCTTTGTGCTGGTGTGTGTGTACATGTGTGTGTGTCAAGTGGCACTTTCAGGCCACCCACTTTAACTTCTTTATTTAGACCTTTACAGTACCAAGGGATAAGGCTTGGTACCCTGGCTCATTTGTCTACTTGTATTATTTTCCTGAATGAATGAACTCTGCAGTTTCCTCTGAACCTGTTTGAGACTTTTCCCTCAGTTCTATACACGAGCAATCAATCCTCGGTATGAAATTATCTGTTTTATTCATTATTTTGTGCTTTTTCCATTTTATCTGGAGTCCCATCTGTCTGAAGTTGTTCTGCTGTTCATCATCTGATGTCAACGGCTGAATTTTTCATTCTGTTAAAATGTGGGAAACTGTCTCTGCTGCCACTAAAGTGTATTTCCCCAGCATACTGTCCTATTTGAGAAGCAGCCGGGTGGATTAAGGACTGTGTTCACTCTGTGAAGCCTTTCAACCTCTACTGTCATTGGACAGACCTTCATTTTACGCCTAAGTCATGTATTATACACATTTAAATTATTATTTTGTGAGCCTCCTAGCACAAAGGCCTAAGTCAAATAAATTTAAATAGATTAAATAAGGTAACACTGATAATATAGATAATATAAACATAATGTTATAAATAGTATTAAAAAAAAGAAGAAAATACTAAAAAAAAAAATGTTTTATTTCTTAAAAAAACTTTTAAAATATGACTTTAGCAATTATGCTATTAGGCTAACGATTTAGCAGCCTTGGTCTTATAGGGGGAAAATGAAGGATAATGGGCGGGTTTAGAGAGATAATTTTCTGTACAAGTTCATTATGCTGGTATGTTTGTGTGTTCAGTTGTAAATATAAGCTCAAAACCTCAAAAATAAAGCTTTAAAAAGAGAAGGCAGCTAACTGCACCTGCTCCAACCCCAAGATTGATTTCCTTTTTCTTCCATTTTTGTGCAATCAGAGCGAATATGTTTCCAGAATGTCTTTACATCCTCCCTGAATGAAAGCAGCAACAAGCACAATGTGCTGGCTGCGAGCCAGGAACCTCTGCCTTCTCTTTGTGATGAAATAAGAGCGAGAAATAATTGTCTGAATTTACCCTAAAGTTTTGTAACGCATGCTGACACATCCGTCTGTGTTAAATGCAAATACTGCAGTTTAAAGAAGACAGCACTGTACACTCAAAACAAATTCCTTGTAAATGTAATCTGTATGCAAATGTCAATTTCCCAAAATCGAACTGTTACTGTCTAATAATTCTAAGGGACCCATAATGTCTCTCTGTGTAGATAAATACGAAAAACTCTCATCTCTTTCCATTAAGCTGCCGATGGCACGTGTAGAATAAAGCAGGAGGCACATTTACAGCTGCACAGCAGCAGCTCGAGTCCCAGCTCAATAACAAAATTTCTTTAACGCATTAAATATTCACTACTCACTGCACACTGCTGGCTTATCCAATAAGTTTTCAGAGAGCTAAACCAATTCATCAACCACATCAAGTCCTCCTCGGCTGAAAAACACTACATCATCACCCACTCCTGAGCGTTGCCCTGAGCTATTGAGTAGTGTGAATTCAACCTGTATTCACCTGATCGATGCTTTCTCTGGATCCTCTCCCCTGTGTAAACCGTACAGTAAGTTGTTTGACTCTGCAGATGGACTCTTATTTATCTTCTCTAAAGTGAGACCAGCTGGAGGGGGTTGAAGGAATACATGCATAAGGAAGGTCAGAGCTGAGAAAAGCCAAAAACAGCATCCCTCATTTCAAGATTTTTGTCCAGTAAGGGAAATATTTATTGACTATGCTTATCCGTCTCCAAACATAGAGCAAAGGTTCTGTGGAGGCCTCACGGGTTTATATAAAGACCATATAATGGTTGCTTAGCATGTTGATGGTGATTTCATACAGTGAATGAAGAAAGAGAGCACCTGCCACCTGAGAGTAAGAGAGCAGATTAGGTCGATATACTAAAGATGAGATGCATGAGGAAAGAAGAGGTGAGGGGGCAGGAGACAGATGGAAATGAACTAAGATCGATTCTGTCAGACAGCAATAAACATGGTTGTCTTCCACTTGGGAGGGAAAATACATAATTAAGAAGTTCAAAAGAGGTGAGAAGCATCTTATAGGGAAGAGAAGTTAAAAAAAAATGTTTAATAAAAAGGAAAATGATTGCTGAATCTCTGGCTGTCATGTTTGTGTGACTAGATCAGCTTTGAAACATTCAGTCTGAGCAGCTCTGACAGGCTTTTGTATCAAGCTTGTAAATGACAGCAAAGTTCACGGTCATTGTTATTCAAATACTGCAAATACCAGCTCTGATTCATAATCAGAAGTTCAAGGACGAGCACATCATTGTTCCAGCGACAGCCAGTTCAAACCTCTGTTATCCTGTTATATCTCTGAGTCACACATTGCAAATATATTAAAACACCTTTTGTTATAAAGACCAAAGCACTCCATGTGTATTGTTGTTCTGACATCAGAGCTGAAGTCTCTAAGGTTAAGCTTTTGATGCATTTCAGATTATTTTAACAATGCAACCATTTACTGAACACTTGAAATATGTTCTCCAAAGCTCTTCAGGATGCAAACCTGGAATGGAAATTTCTACTGATTTGAATGTCATCAAGTCTTCCTCTAATACAGGGGTCTGCAACCTGTGGCTCTGGAGCCTCAGCTCTTCGACTCCTTTGTAGTGGCTCCCTGTAGTTTTATTTAATTAATTTATTTATTTTTAGTATTGAAATATAGGAATCTTTTTTTTCTTACGGAGAGTTTTGATGATTAATAAAGGCACGTTTTGACATTTTGTTGAACTAAATATGCATCACATCTTACAATAAAGCCTGCCACTTCTCTACTTCACCTGCCACAGCATCAACAGCCCACCAACTTTCCTTTCACCTGTTGCTAACCCCAAGTTTTACACCCCTGATAAGATAGTCAAACCAGCAAAAAGACAAATCTGGGAAAAGAAATAGAGATTTTAATCCTGTGTGGATGGATTCATTTCAGTTTTATCAATATACTTTATCAAATTCATTCTTTTTTTAGTTTTACAATTTAATAAAGTCAAAAAAAAATTGTGTTTAGTTAAGTATTCAATAAATTTTAACTTGGTATTCAATTTTATACACCGTATTGTCTTTATTGTGAAGGTAAAGTAGATTTGGTGGCTCCTGAATGACTTTAATCCAGGTAAGATGAGACCAGATGGCTCCTTTGATAGTAAAGGTTGTAGACCTGTTTTAATATTATAATTTTTCATTTCTTTCTGACCCTGAACAGAATATGCATTCTAGAAGATGGATAAATGAATAGATTTATTTCTGTCTTCTAAAAAGGGACCTAATATCTGAACAACCTCTTGAAATTGAGAGAAAATGGCGCCAGCTGTTGGTGGTCCTGTTGGCTACACACCCCCTGAGGGTGGCTGGGGATGGATGGTGGTCGCCGGGGCCTTCATCTCTATCGGTTTCTCCTACGCCTTTCCAAAGTCCATCACCGTCTTCTTCAAAGAGATTGAAGCCATCTTCAATGTGACCAGCAGCCAGGTGTCCTGGATTTCTTCCATCATGCTTGCTTGCATGTACGGCGGAGGTGAGCTAATAAATACAAACTATAAAAATAAGTTTGTTAACACTTGCAGGTTGAATCCATTTCTGTTATTTGGTGCAAATACAAAAGTTGTTTTTCAGTTGTTTTTTTTTGTAATTTTAAAAGTATCTTACCATTATATCTGAACTAACTTACTGGGAAAGGTCTTTTCGGTATATTACTGAAAACAGCGAGGGATTGTAGGGAAAAAAATATAGTAAACATGAAGATACAGTAATGACACTAAACAACTTTACAGTTAATTACTGCAAAATCTACATTTACTACTTAACAGTGGCAGTTTGGGATTCAATCCTACGACTTGGTGTTAACACACCAAACACACCAACACATCCTGTGTCAGGATGTTAGACTGTGCCAGCAATGTGTGTATGTGGGTATGTGATGTGTAACTTAAAAGTGTTTTGAGCTGTTAGAAAACTTGAGAAAGTGCTATAAAAAATCCAGTCCATTTACCATTTCTTCCTGCAGCGTTCAGCTAAAGCCAACCCACTGCTTTAGTGTTCAAACACAAACTTGTACTGTAGTCTCTTATCTCTCCACAAAATAGTCCACAGATTCCCAGAATTACAGTTCGGTAGAAATCAAATGTCCCACACTGAGGTAAAACAATACTGTAACTCCTCCATTGAAGTTTTGTTTAGAGAACTGCAACATTATCTGTCTCAGGAGCACATGAATGGATTTTACCCACGTATTGTTTTCCCCTGTGCTTTGAGAGGTGAAGGCCACAGAAGGATTTGTTGTGTTCCTGCGCAGGGGAGATGAATGCTGCCTGATGTCACACAGGTCCGGCCAGTCAGGTGGTGATAAGAGTCTATTCATGTGCGTGATATTCAACACGGAGAGAACAGAGTTCAAAGGAGCTCTGCTGGTCCCTCAAGACCGTCTGCTCAGAAATCAAAACACAGCACTTCTCTGTACTCTAATGTGTGATAAACTGGGAAAATGATGACTAAAGCATCTTTTTTTTAATCTGAGGGAAGTTTCAGGAAAGTTGCTTTCGTGTGCTAAACTGATGAAAAGTGGAAGATTATAGAGCACGTAAAACTAGTTTGTATCAAATAGTCAATTCGGAACTGAGTGATTGAATTGAAAAGCAAGATTGAATTTTGGGGGATGTTTGTTTATTGCTATTCGTACCTGTATTAGATTAAAGTAAGTTTTTTTTCCCCACTAAAAACAGAAGTGAAAATTGGTTGCAAAATAGCTATTCGCTATTTCTTTTCTTGCTCTCTATGTGGCTAATATTAGCTCACACTGGATTATTTCCAAGGGGCAACATCCAGTAGAGAAAAATGAAGCCTATGCAGGAGTGCTTAGAGTTGCTGTTCATTGAAAAGTCACGTACACGTTAAGCCAAAATAAGAGACTTTAACAACATTAAAAAGCATATTTACAGTGTGGTTTAAAAACCAGCTTGGGTCTGAAAACGTTAATTTCGCTATCAGTACACATTGTATCGGTAGTGATTTTTTTCTTACTCAGAGGTTTATTAGATATTAGGATTACAGGTTTGTCCAATCAGAAGCTGAGCTCAGCTCACATGACTGACAGCGCCCTATAGCTGTTGGACAGGAAGCTCAAAGTCCGAATCCTATCCAAGAGGGCCCTGTCCAATGATTTGCTTCATTTGAATGTATCAGGAACAGATGGATGACGTCACGGAGGCTACATCTATATTTTATACAGTCTATGGTTATTTCATACTATAAGAATTCATTAAAAAAAAGTAACAGGAGTTTATTCATATTATATTCGCAAGTCTTCATCCTTTCATGTTGTGTTTATTATTTAGTTTATATTTTAAGACCTACAAAAAGAATTCCACAATTCAACTCATCACTGAAGTCATTCCATATTTGGATTCCCAAAAGTGTAACACATCCGTGTTTTGCAATAGTTCTAGCTTAACATGTTTCGAGCACACACGTTCTTCTTAAATTATAAAAACATTCAAACAGTCAAGTCAGCTAAATGCTACCTCTTCCTGTTAACATACAATGGCTAATGTTTCTTAAATAATCTTTTTCTCCCCCTCAGTCAGATGTCTTTTTTGGTATTCAAACATAGTTTGGTACTTACAACTTGACTCTTTGAAAGCAAAACTTAATCATTTGTGATGCTTTGAATTACTAGCTAGCAGTTCATCTACCCAACAAGCTACCTAGCATAACAATTAGATAGTTACTAGTGAAAAAAACTTTTGCTAAGATGAGCTTGAATGCAAACAATACCTGCTGTCTTAGCTAACAAGTTGTTTTTCTTATTTAAGATACACCTCTTGTTAGTCCACTGACTGTTATCTTCATTTTTGTTTCTTAACAATTAAGAAGCTGCAAAAATATTTAAATATGAAGTCAGAAGAGCAACTGTATATGTACTGAATTAGCTTGAATAGTATTTACATGTTGGCAAGGGCAAAAGTGCACACTCGAGTCTTTAATAAGAGTATACACTCCCCCATGAAGAACAAAAAAATGTTGCTTGTGACTCTGCATCACATTCCTAGTGGGGTTAAAGGTTACTCAGTTATTATGAGGGAACATGTGATTAGTCTTAGGTCTTTCATAGAGGCTTGAAGTGTGGAAGTGTATATTTCCCATCAGTTTAAGCATTTAAACTACCTCTGCTTTAGTCTTAAAGCAAGATACCTGCACCCATCTAAAGAAGTCAAGCGCCACATGACTCAAATATCAGGTGTTTCATTGTTAATTCATGCAAAAGTAAAGATGTAAATATATACACATGAATATGCACACTAATTGGAAGTTAGTGCAAAAATGTTTGTCAGCACTGTGAGCGGATGACAGCTGAGTCTGTGGTAAACATTCAGAGCACATCAGCAGGAGAAGTTCATTAACAACCTACTGTTCCGTACCTCTGCACCCTTCCAATTTTGGTCTCATTACATTCATAATATTCTACATTGGTGTGTCTTGAACCTTTTTATCCTGAGCAACTCTCCCTGCTTGGCACGAGGAAAGAACTCATTGTTAGTGTGGAGACCGGCTGCATTACAATTTATAAAACCCTTTGTCTTGCACCGTGCTGGCAAATGAGTGTGGACAACCTCTAAACAAAAACTGTCAGTTTCTATTTGGGCTCATTGGACAGTGCTGGGATTTGGCAGGAAGGCAGAAGTGTCTTCCATGTGGGTCCTCATACTCATTTAGGCAGTTGTTATAAGCAATAGATGGAGATGGTGTCATGTGACCTGAAGCCTGTATGAATATTTAGTCATGTGTTGACAAGCCTTGATACTTATTTTAAATGTTTAATTAAGGGACATTGCATATTAACAAGTTAATTTACTGTTTCCTCAGTGTAACAGACACTATTTGGAACTACCATAGCTATAATTGTAATATAATTCATGAGGATTTGTTCTATCAATCCTTTGCCTCAAAACACAAATTATCATCCCACCCACTTATCTGAACTCATGTACTTCCAATGATCCGTTAGAATGCATTCAGGCCCCTTCATTATCCTTCTATCATTTTTTTAAGAATCCCTGATCTAAATAAGATAATATTCCATAAAGATACTCAAAGCTTTTCTGGCAAATCGCACTTTAAATGGCATTAGAACACATCTACTGCAGTGCAGCACTGACAGAAATGATTGCAGAAGTTGTTTGAGTTTGCTGAGCCACAGCTGTGATACTGGAGCTCTCTGGTGGTTCAAAAAAGAACTGAGAATTTCAGAATGCATAGAGATCACAATCTTTTTTGCTTCTAATATGGGTATTTGTGTGTTATTTCTTCCCCTGCAGGTCCTATTAGCAGCATCCTGGTGAATAAATATGGAAGTCGTCCTGTTATGATGGCCGGAGGATGTTTGTCTGGGTTGGGCCTTCTTGGCGCTTCTTTCTGCAATTCTGTTCAAGAACTGTACTTTTGTATCGGTGTGGTGGGAGGTACCTAATTTTAACTTTCTATATTTTGAAGTTTGAGCATGAGTCACCTGTTTTGATCAGCACTCTGGTGCCATCTAGTGTCCATTAGTGATAAAACACCAAAAAGTCCTTTGGCTCTCTCCAGCCATAAAATGTGTGTATTTATGACTTGTAGAGAAATTACAGTGGTTTGATAACTAAAAAGAGGGAAATATGGATTAAAGAGCTGATCTTTACAATAATTTCACTTGCAAAATTCAGCACAAGATTGAGTTGAAAGCACTTACTCATGCTTTTCATCAATATTAAACTTTTTGTTTTTTCAGGCTTGGGATTAGCCTTCAACCTCAACCCTGCTCTCACCATGATTGGAAAGTACTTCTACAAGAGGCGTCCCATTGCTAATGGAATAGCGATGGCTGGCAGCCCCGTGTTTCTCTCCACTCTGGCTCCTCTAAACACTTGGCTCTTCGATCAGTTTGGCTGGAGAGGAAGCTTCATGATCCTGGGAGGCTTGCTGTTTAACTGCTGTGTTGCTGGTTCCCTCATGAGGCCCATAGGACCAAAACCAAAACCTGTGGAGAAGAGCACAGAGAGGAGGACTGTAGTGCAGACCATTAACAGCTTCATCGACCTGTCTTTGTTCAAGCACCGTGGTTTCTTGCTCTACATCATGGGCAATATCATTATGTTTTTTGGCCTCTTTGCACCACTGGTGTTCCTCAGTAATTACGCAAAGAGTAAAGATATCCCTAAAGAGAAGGCAGCTTTCCTACTGTCCGTGCTGGCTTTTGTTGACATGGTTGCTCGGCCCTCAATGGGCATAGTGGCAAACACAAAGTGGGTCCGACCTAGGATACAGTACTTCTTCGCTGCCTCTGTGCTCTATAATGGTGTCTGTCACGTTCTTGCACCAATATCAGTCGACTACACAGGCTTTGTGATTTATGCTATCTTCTTTGGGTTTGCATTCGGCTGGCTGAGTTCAGTGCTCTTTGAAACTTTGATGGACCTGGTGGGGGCGCAGCGCTTCTCCAGTGCTGTTGGGCTGGTCACGATAGTGGAGTGTGGCCCTGTATTGTTAGGGCCTCCTTTGCTTGGTGAGTATATGAACAACTTTTTCAAAAACAATTTATTCAAATATGGGTTTCTACATCTTGCTGTCTGTCTTCACAGGGAAATTCAAAGACATCTATAATGATTACAAGTACACGTACCAGGGCTGTGGGATTCTCCTCATCGTCTCCAGCATCTTCCTCTTTCTCGGCATGGGACTCAACTATCGACTCCTTGACAAGGAGAAAAAGGAGGAAGAGAGGAAGGCCAGGGTAGGGGGCAGAGAACAAAAGTCGAACAGGGACAATGCAGCCAAGGAGGTGGCTGAGACTAAGAACACTGAAGACACAGTTTAACACTCTGAGTGCCATGCTAAGCTACATTTTTGTTCAATTTTAATTTGTTTTCTGAGGCATATATAGACCTATAAAAGTAAAAGAAGATAGCAGATGAGTATTTTTCTGTTCCTGTATCTTTACTCTTGCATAAAAAATCCACATAAATACCTCATATATATGTATCTGACAGACTATTAAACTTTACTTATCTTTTTATCTTGCTTAAATTGTTCAGATATAATGTTGTGTGGTGTCTTTGAAATCTCAGATGGCCTCACTTTAATTATAAGTTGCTTTTTGCAGCACATAAGTTACAGTATATTAACTCTGAAATGTACCAGATGATAATAAATTATATTAAGTATGGAGCTTTTAAAGGTCAGTGCTGTACTTTTCAAAGCCAGCTATAAACACTGAAAGTGTGTATTTATAGCTTTCAACTGACTTTTCTGGCACAAATGAATAAAGATGTTTATGTTGTCTGTTCATATGGATAATGCAGTTATTGAGCATACTTTGCGCCTACTGACATATCTAGCACTTATTTTCTATTTATCTTATAAATATAGTTTGCTCTGTGGCTTGATGATGGATGGTGGAAATTAAAAGCACATTTATGGGCATTCACTCTTTTTCTGATAACTATAGATATTCAGCATCAGAGGAAAATGTGCCACTGACTGCAAGTTATTGTAAACACATGTAAGAAAATCAAATAAACAGTCTGTAGACAACAATACTAAAGACTAATGTGTTTTTATACTTTTGAGAAACCTGCTTATACCGTCTTGTAAAACATGCTTTTCTAAAAAAAAAAAAAAAAACAGAGCTTGAGGGTGTTTGACTTCATCGTTATTGGCTGTGTAGGAATACCCTGGAAATTTATATTGTAATAGTTTTTTTTATTTCCATCACTGCTTATTTTTGCAAGATACACTTTTCATGCAAGACTTTCCCGAGGCTTCAATCAACCGATAACTGAACTGCTGATGAAGTGCAGCTTGTTTGTACGAGGCAAAATAGCTCTGGAGAGGCCTCTTCGTTTCAATAACACAAAACAACGGTGAATAGCCAATAATAATAATAATAATAATAATAATAATAATAATAATAATAATAATAATAATAATAATAATAATAATAAAATGTTCCGGAAAAAGACCTTAGAGTCCCGTCCGATAATGGATGTATCATTCCTGGCAGCCTTTAGTGATCACGGACCGTTCACATTACGTCAGTAAAAGAATGGGACAATTCTTGCACGCGCCCACACACGTTATTGTTGAAAACGGTTAGTGTAGCTTTTAATTTATTTAAGACGGGTGGTTGTAACGTTAAAATTTATTTATTCAGACTAACAGTGGGTACGCCTGGGCTACTGTTTATCTAAAAAACTCCGAGGTAAAGCTACTTTTAGTTTTGCTTCTAGCCATGAAATTATTGTTTCGTAACGTTTAATGTATTACGTTACCTCACTAGCTAAGTATGTTACCACTACTTACTAGTTTGGCTAACCAACGGTTAAGGTTGAAGTTAACCTTTTGAATTTCGATAAAGTTCAACAATGTTTTACATAATTTAGGCTTTATAAGCTACATTTTGACGTGTTTTGAAATGAAAGCAGCGCTGTATCTTTGTGGCAATAACAGAATGGAGAGAGACCGGGGTTTTAACTTCAAACTGATGGTACCTCCCAGGCTGAATAAAGGACAGGTATCTGTTGCTCGACCTCAGGAGACCGTTGAAAACTGCGGTGATTTCATGAATACAGTGGAGCAGGTAAGAGGTTTCAGTCTCATATGTTGACTAAAGACTTGAGGTTCGTGATGCACACACCTTTAAGAATTTTACTCAGGAAGTGACTTCATTTGGTTAGATTTAACTGACACTTATCCGGGTGAGTTTTGCCATTATCTGTGATTTCAACCATGTTTTTGATTTTTTTTTTTTTTTTTTTTGTTAAATGAATGAAAGAAAAAAACTGAATATATTTCTAGTGAAAATGTATGTTTCTAGTAGAATGATCCAGTTCCTCTTTTATTGATTGTTTTAGTGCTTGCCAGTTTCACTTTTGTTGTCTGTGTGTCAGTGTAACTTTGTGTTCTTTTTGCTGTTGACAGTCTTGGCCAGGTCTCCCTTGAAATACAGGTTTTTCATCACAGTGGGACCAGCCTGGTTAAATAAATAGAATTTATTGAATTTAAAAATGCATAACACTTAATCATATTGCTCAATAATCATTAGTGAACACTGTGGGCCTTGTTTCCCTTGTTTTAAGCTGAAGACAGCTGTTTTCCAGAAGCAGTAATCATTAGTACCGGTGATGACAAAGCATAATTGATGTTCTCCCTCAGGGCTACAGCAAGTATTCAGACAAAGAGCAGAGTATGTGTTTTATCAGTGCAAGCATGGTTGCACCTTCTAAACCAACTAGACCAGGTATTTTGGATTAAACACCACCAGCTGCATAACTCCAACTAAAACTATCTCATATTTTTGCCTTACAATCAATTTGCTGTTTCCTATCATGTAAAGATTTCCCTAAGATGAATGCTGTGCCACCAATGGAAAAGAAAGAGGTACAAAGTCATAATACATAACAACCAAGTCTTGCAACACTTCATTGAAAAGTCAAGACAGCTAACTCCTCATTGTTCTTCCCCAGATTAACCACAATCCTGGTCAGCTTTACTCTAATCTCTTTGATGAAGTTGATAAAATAAAGGCCTGGAAGGTCAAAGCAGATTCAGACATGGTGCAGAAGGAGAGGAGACTCCAAGAAAACAAGAAAACAATTGAAACTCAACGGAAAGCCATTCAGGAACTACAGGTGAGTGCTATAGTGACAGTTTTCTGTGTCACTGAACAAAGCAGAAGAGTAGTCTTAAAACGTTAAGAGATTATTTTTAATAAAATAACAGTAAAACCCTTGGTATGAGTAGTGTTTCCAATAATACTCGTTTTCTGTCCTTGCAGTTTGGGAATGAGAGTCTAAGCATGAAGCTTGAGGAACAGATCAGTGAAAACGAGGAGCTGAGGAATAAGTATGAGTTTTATCTGTTTGAAAATCATTGCAGACCAACAAGAACTCTCTCAAAAAGAAAACAAAACATTGACTTTAATGGAATGTATTGTCACCCGGTTTGTCAAAAAAAGAATAATTTCAAGTTCAACTTAGTTGATCCTAAAATTATTTTCAACCAACCCAATAAGTTTACATAGAATCGGTTGACATAATTAATTTAAGTTAGTGTTTCATTTTTTTTGAGTGAAGGGTGTGCTCAGAAGCAAGACTAGATGCAACATGTTACCGCAGAGAGCCTAGCTATATCAAACTTGCTTGGTAGTACTCACCCAACATGCGCTCAGTAGAGGTTAAACAAGTGTGACAGTTTGATTGTAAAAATCTGTTCAAAAAGTCTTTTGACACTGTAAAATGTTTCGATTATGAAAAACAGAAACAACGCTACGAGGAGCTTGTGTAATATACTCAAAGACACTTTTGAACGGTCTGCTGAGAAAATGCATTTATGTGAGTAAAACCTCCTTTCCTATGCTGTCCATATCATGATTTTAATCAGAGAAATGAAGAGTAAATTGTAGTGTTTTCTTATTTTGAATACCTTTTTTTTAATTTTGCAGTTGAATCTGAGAGAGAAGAGACACATCACCTTCTTATGGAAAATAATGGACATATTCAAGTAAAAAAAAAACCTTTAAATTCATGTATGACTAAATTATGATTTAAGTAATGATCACATTTAGGAAAAAAGTGTGTTGAAGTTCTTACTGCTGACTTGTTTTCCCACAGAAACTGGTCAAAGCATTTGAAAGCCTCCAGTTTCAAGTAGAAGCTGATCAGCAAGAGATGGAAAAAGGTTTTGATTTTGATTTTTGCTTTACTATTCAATCTGCTAATCTACATCTTAAGGAACTAAAATAAGTCCAAAAAGGTTGTTTTTAATTTTTCTTTAATGATATGGGATTAGTTGTTTACAGTTTTAAGATGGATCTCCAATGGGAAAATGAATCCACTTAGTCCATAGTGCCTTTATCTTTCATGTTCCCAGTTAAAGAAGGCTTCCAGCAGTTTGAGATCCTGAAGGAGAAATACAATGAAGAATATAGCATGAAGGAGCAAGAGGTTAGTTACATACAGCTCTGGTCAAATCAGCTTACACAGAAACTCAGTGGAAACGTGAGATATAAACACCAACATGATGCTTCTTTCACAGGTGGCAGCTCTTCAAACTAAACTCCAGGAAAAAGAAAACGAACTGCAAAAGACTCTGTTTGATTCTCATGAAACCCAGAGGCACTGCAAACAGCTTGAACACACAACAGGTGATATCATGATATACTTAAAGAAGAGAGGATCATGGCTGATGATTATTGGATTAATAATAAAAATTAATACTTTTTTTCCAAAAGATGTTTTGATAACCCTCAACTTATTTTTGCTTGCCAAACAATGTCTCATTGCTTATCACAAAGTTAATCTATTTCTCTTTTTTACAACTGAAATTCATTGGAGAGGCCAACTACACCTTGTTATTGGAAACTGAGGAAGCAAACAGTAAGTTGTTTTCATGAAATGTGTCTTTACAGATGAACAACGTGAACTTCTTAAAAGCTCAGAAACTGAGAGGAAATCCCTTTTTCAAAAGATGCAACGTGTGGAGCAGTGCCTGATGGACGCTGAAGTAAGTGGGATGAGATTCATGACACTCAAGTGAAACTCAGACTCATTTGGTGCTGTTCACTGAGACTAAACGTTTCCTTTACGCAGAAAAAAGGTGAAGCTGTCGCTGCACAACTGGTCAAAAGTAAAGAAGAACATGCAAAGATGATTCAAAGCAAAGACTTGAGCTTCCAAGAGCTGAGCAGCGTTAAAATTCAACAAGCAGGGAAGCTGGAACAAATTCAGAAAACTGTTCAGGAGCTACAGAATTCTCTCTCCTTCGAGATACAGAGGTGTAACTAACTTCTTAAAGTCATACCAACCAAACTAAATATTAACTCATGCTTTAATATTCTTTATTCAAATTTTTTAGGGCCAAAGAACTTGAGGCTAAACTGAACGCAAACAAAGAAGAACTTGAAAGGGAAAACACACTGTTGGGTAATTCTCTGAATGTATTCTGTTGATGTTTTCAATTGTTTTGTGAAATATTAACACAAAGTGTTTAAATCAACAGGTGAGACAATGAAGCAGAGTGTACAGAAAGATGGACAAATACAAAGCCTAAAGGATGAGCTGGTACAATCTGTTTTTTGTTTTGTTTGTTTTTTGTCATTTTGTTAACAAAACATTACTTGGAGGAGCTCATTGTATGACATGCTATTCTCAGGACAAAAGATCAAGGTCTGTTGAGTTTATGGAAGTTACGATTGGGGTAGCCGAAGACAGAGTGAAGGAGCTTGAAGCTGAACTTCTAAAGAAAAATGAAGACGCCCAGGTGCTGAAGGTGAGGCAGATAAACACATATTACAGGATAACCTCTGTATGCCTGGAGTTACACCTAAGAAGTGGATGCTACAGGCAAGGTTTTGTTATTTTTTTTTTTAATGCAGAAAGAAGTTGATGTCGCCCTTGCCGAAAGTGTTGTGCTGAAGGAGACTTGCAAGGTTGCTGAAAAGGAACAAGAAGATTTAAAGAAAAAAACAGCGTTGAAAGAGGTTTTTATATGATTTCTTTTTATTCTTCTCCCATTATCCTGAAGACATTGTGGAGTGAGGTGAGATAGAAAATACACTCAAAAAAATGAGACACTGATTAAATTTATTGTGTCAGCTGGTTTCATTTAAACATATTAGGTTAGTTGATAGCAATAATTTCAAGTTCAGCTTAGTCAACCCTCAAATTATTGTTTTCAACTAACCTGAAACGTTCGTTGACGTAATAAATTTAATTAAGGTCAGTGTGTCATTTTTTTGAGTGTATTCTGTAAGAGGATGTATCGTATACAGCAAATTTCTTCACAGTATCTAATTTTACTGTCAGGTCAAAGTGAAAGAGCTCAAGCAACAGTTGTTTTCTGAAATAAAGAAAAAAGAGGAACACGCCTCTGAGATAGAGCAGCTACAGAAAGACTTCACTCTTCATGAGTAAGTCCCTTTTGATCACCCCTCCACACAATAATCATGCCCAACAGCATATCATAAAATGTCTGATGTATAATTTATCTCATTTCTTAGAGAGAAGTACACAGAGCTATTATCCAGTTTTAATGAGCTGCAATCTGAGAAGGCGGCCATTGAACAGCAGTTTGAAAGTGGATCTTCAAATGTGAAAGCTATTAAGGTAAACATTAAGGTCTGAATTATCTAATCAAATATGAAACCTTATTATCATATGCACAGCAAGTGTTTGCATCTGGTTTAATGTTTGGCTTTTGTTGCTTATTGTATTATAATACTGACACATTTGACTGTTCAGATGGGTGAGGAAAAAGTCATGAAGCTCACAAAGGAAATTGAAAGACTGGAAAAAGAAAACCAAAGCTTGAGGTGGGTTTAGCTTGTAGAGACTTTTAGAGTTTTCAACTCTGCAGTTTTCAAGGTTTAAAATAATATTTTTTATTCAACAGAGAGGAAGTAAACTCGATTACTACCGAAATCCAAGGGAAATGTCAGGACACTGAGACCTTGCAGCAGAAAATCGAAGAAAAAGTAACCATGCAGACCAAACCAAACCAGTTATTTTGAAAAAAATAAGGATCCAGATAAGAATGTTTGTGGTTCCAAATGTTTGAATGGTGATGTTTTTGTGCACAGTGTGAATGTTTGCTGAAGGAAATAACTAAAAAAGAAAAAGAAATCAAAGCTGTAGAAACTAAGGTAAATCATGTTACTCTGAATTTTAAAAAACATACTTTAATTTTTTTCCCTTTTAGGAAGTTTCAAGAATTTGTTTCTTTCTTTGTTTCAGCTCAGCAATCTGAAAAGAAAGTTTGATGTAAAACTAAAAGAAAACCAGCAATTCCAGAAAGAGGTTTGTGAAGACTTTGAACCTACAGATACACAAAACAATGGTTTCCTTTATTAGTAGTTGAACATTTCACAGGGTTTTTTTTTTGTGTGTGTGTGTGTGTGTGTGTGTGTGTGTGTGTGTGTGTGTGTGTGTGTGTGTGTGTGTGTGTGTGTTTCAGAACAAAGACCTTAAAAAACAAATAGCAAAGGAGATCACAAAATCCACTGAGCTTGAAACAACAGTATGGTCGACTTTTTTTCAATCAATTAAAACCATTTTATGTAAGAAAATTTACCCTGTTTAAGTATAGCTGTCTTATGTATGAAATTTCTTTGTTTTTAAAGATCAACGGTATTTATGAGGAGAACCAGAACCTCAAACAACTGAATGAGGACGACCACCAGAAGCTGCTGAAGGATCTTGAATCTAAGTCAACCTCAGTAGCAGAACTTGAGAATGAAGTAATGTGTTTTACATGGTGAAAAATAACACATTTCAAACTTTTAAGAATGTTTAAAAAAAGAAATAAAAATGTTTTTCTTTGAAGGTTCAAAAGCTCAGACTGACAACAGCAGAGGCCATCAAGACCAAGGAGGATACAGAACTAAAATGCCAACACAAAATAACAGATATGGTTGCACTAATGGAGAAACACAAGGTTTGAGTGTTGTGGATGTTATGTTATGTTCTCCTTCTTACAGCAGCATCATCACTCTAAATCCTTGTTACATTGGACTCTTTATTTCTAGAGCCGGTATGACCAAATTGTTGAAAAAAAGGATGCAGAGCTTGATGAGAAGATAAATAGAGAAATGGAGGCTGTTGCCCAGATGAAATCACTGGTATGATGCTTCAGATTTGTATGTCAATACTTAAAAATACAATGAAACTAAATCTTTACTTTTAACAAATAAAATGAAATCAGGAGTTGGATCTTCTGAAGAATAAGACAGAAAATGTTCAGCTAAAGCAGCAGCTGAAGACAGAAGTGACAGAGAAGGTAAATAGCATCGTTTTTTTTAATGACTTTATTTTTGGCTTTCATCTTGAACAGGATGTACTCTAAAATGTTTGAGGCAGTTCATCTTTTAATAATCCCTTCTCTCTGCTATCAGGCAAACCTGCAGATGGAACTGACTGATCTGAAGAAAGAAGTATCTTCAATGAAAATCACTCAGTTGTCTGAAGCAAGAAACAAGCAGGTACGAAATCTGTGGATTAGCAAACAGACTACCACTAATGACAGGTTGTATAAGAATTTATCTTAAAATCCTCTTTCTTTGAAGCTTTCACAGGGGAAATGCTCAAAAACTCTAAAACAGAGCTCTGCAAAGACACACGTCTTTGACTTCTCTAAGTGCCGAAAAACTCCCTCTAACAGCAAAGCAATAATCACAAATGTGAGTTTAAACAAGCACTTTACCTTTTAGTATGCCCTTTAATACAGTTTTTTTTTCATTGTAATTCTGCCCATTTGCAAACACTTTATTTGTATGCCCAGTTCAGTGCAAGGGAATAAACAGCTTTCTGTGGTACAAGTCACTGTAGACTAAGGCGTAATGTGCTCCAATTACTTTCTGCTGTCATGAGTCTAGATTTGTATTCTCATTAGGATAAGGAGTCTGATTTTGAATTCATGAGGACGCCCTGTGGAACAACACCAAAGACCAAGGTAGACAACAGTTTAATACAGGGAGGAGTTAACATTGTCAGCTCGATGTGAAAGAGTCTACAATTAAGATGCACATCAGGTTGTGACTAATCAAATATTCATACTGTCGTAATACTGCTCACTGACATTCATTTGGCCTCACAGGAAATTCACAATGCAGACCTGAAAACCCTGCAGAGTGTTCGAAACAAGGCTGGAGGATCGTCAAAGATCAAAGTAGGATCAGATTTCATTCTGATATTTTCTGAAATTAATGGAGATATAAATGACTCCAGCTGATATTTACTTTCTGAATCCCTCACAGTCCTACAGAATAAGGACTCCACCTTCAAATGGAAAGGCTTCAGGCTGGAAAAAGAGCACCATTAAGCTTGACCCCAAGTCTGACAGCTCAGACTTCAATGATCTCTTGGTCAGTCAGTGGTTCTCTTCACTTTGTGTATAACCCCAATTCTAATGAAGTTGGGACGTGTACAAAACAAATACAAACAGAAAACGATGACTTTCAAATCCTTTTTCACCTATTTTCAATTGAAGACACTACAAAGACAAGATATTTATTGTTAAAAGTTATATATATATATATATATATATATATATATATATATATATATATATATATATATATATATATATATATATATATATATAATTTTTTTTTTCAAAATATTCATTCATTTTAAATTTGATCTCTACAACACATTCCACAAATGCTATTTGTGAGCTGAGGACACTATTTCGTGAAGCTTTGGACGCTGAATTCTTCCCATTCTTGCTTGATGTACAACTTCATTTGCTCAACAATCCGGGGTCTCTGTTGTTGTATTTTGCGTTTCATAATGGCCAGTCTAGTACTCGCATTCTTTTACTACGAAGCCACGCTGTTGTAACATGTGCAGAATGTGTCTTGGCATTGTCTCGCTTAAATAAGCAGGGACGTCCCTGAAATAGACGTGGCTTGGATGGCAGCATATGTTGTTCCAAAACCTGTATGTACCTTTCGGCATTAATGGGGCCTTCACAAATGGTCAAATTAGCCATGCCATGGGCACTAACACACCCCCATACCATCAGAGATACTGGTTTTTCAACTTTGCACTGATAGCAATCCAGATTGTCCTTTTCTTTGGCCCCGAGGACACAACACTCGAAGAATTTGAAATGTAGACTGGTCAGACCACATCAAAATTTGCCACTTTGCGTCAGTTAAAGGTCGTTTCTTGGTGTTGTTGATATATGGCTTTGGCTTTGCATTGTAGAGTTTTAACTTGCACTTTGAGCTGTAGTGATAAACTGTGTTAACTAACAGTGGTTTTCTTAAGTGTTCCTGAGCCCATGTGGTAACATGCTTTACACAATTATGTTGGTTTTTAATGCAGTGCCACCTAAAGGGTCAAAGGTCATGGGCATTCAGTGTTGGTTTTCATCTTCCCTGCTTACGTGCAGAGATTTCTTCATATTCTCTGAATCTTCTGATGACATTATGGACTGTAGATGATGAAATCCCTAAATTATTTGCAATTATTAAAAATTGTTCTTAAACTGTTGGACTATTTGCTCACACGGTTGTTCACAAAGGGATGAACCTCACTCCATCCTTGTTTGTGAATGACTGAGCCTTTTGGGGATGCTTCATTTATACCCAGTCATGACACTCACCTGTTTCCAATTAAGCTGTTCATCTGTTCAATGTTCCAAATAGGCATCATATTCAAAATAAGTGAATATTTGTATAAAAAAAAAGAAATACAATAAATTTGAATATAGGTTAAAAAGGATTTTCAAATCATTGTATTCTGTTTTTTTATTTGTTTTACACAATGTGCCAACTTCTGATACTTCTTTTTTTCCATTCTTGACAGACTTTTGTGAATGAAACCACAACCAATTTTCCTACTTCACCCTGCAAGCTGAACATCTTCAAAAAGGTAATGCAGCGATTGCACCGCAACGCCATTTAAAAACCATATTTAGGGAAAATAATAATAATTCCTGCTCATTTTGATGCAACCAGATTCAGAGTCCAGTACCTCACAAGTCACCAGGGAATTCCTTAAAGCTAGCTGCAATAAAAAGGATGAGAGATGCTGGCTGGACAGCTGTTACTGGCTGTGACAAAAAGAAGAAGAAGATCACTGAGAAGATCTTTGCATAAGTAGTCCATTTACATTTCAGATTAGTAGCAGAAATAACTTTTTTTCACAGGTTTATATATTCAGTCTTCCTTTTAAAAATGCAAATATAAACCATAAGAGATGAAATGTTAAAGCTATTTCTTTACATTTGTTAGAACGAACCAGCTTTAAGGTATTAAAAAAGGCTCAGTTTACAGTTCAGTGCTGAAGTTAAAGGTAATCTGTTCATTAGATGAATCTTTCTTTGCTTTACAAGTTCAAGTCAAGTAACTGTTATTTGCCATCTTTGCTTTAAAGTTGTTTTAATTCTGGTTCTACTTGGAGAGAATTTGTTTTCACCGGTGTTCAGAAAGATCTTACTTTTTTGGTACAGATTTATAGTGTTATTTTGAGAAAATGTGTTATTGTTCTATCTGAATTTAGCTGATGTTGTTATGAATTCTAGTATTAATAGTGATAAAAGCATGTTGAGTCCTTCAGTATCGTCTCTGATTAAACACTTTCCTTTCCTTCTCAGTCTGCAGAAGTGAAATTTCAGTCCTGTAATAAGTATCACCCATGACGGTCCAGCACCAAAAGTGTCCTCTCACTGTGAGAGCTCTGTTCTGTTCAGTGAAGGAACTCCAGACGGAACTGAGATTCCCGTTCTTGGGCTGTTGGCACATTGTCGTATATTGGATGGCCGTCATAAAGTCCTCCAGAAATTACGAGTGTGTCTTCGTCTGTCACAAAAGCATCTGTTAAAATTTCAGCAGGATTTTTTAACTGCCTGTCATAAATAGAAAATCTCATAATGATTGTGTGACTTAAGGGACCCCTTACCTGCATCATCAGAGTTGGTTAGAGGCTGAGGCAAGTATTGGATTTTGTGTTTGCATTTCTGGAACATGAACAGAACGAGTGCCATGGCAAACACCCCAAGAATGACGCTGAAGACGATAGTCATCTTCATTTCTGAACTGTTCAGGCCCAAACCTACAAACATAAAGAAAATAAAACAAAGTCACTCACATGACAGCTACATACAATAAATAATTGAATTAAAGTTTGAAAATAAAAATAAAGCCAGATTTTACCATGTGTGGAGTCTGAGGTTGTGTTGACAGTGTGAGGTGAACTAGCTGTTGTTTTCACTGTCGTATTAGGGGAAGTTATGTAACCTCCTGTGGTCTGCACTGATGGTGTTGTAAGTGCTGTAGAGTTCGGTGCATTTGTGCCCGGCGTTGCTGAAGTTGGTGATGTATGATTTATTTGCAGAGTCGTGGTAGTAGTTGACAGGGTCATCTGGAAATGAGTTGTGCTCTCGGTTGGAGTTGCTGTAGTTTTGTTGATTGTTTCATTGCCTGATGTCATGCTGGTAAATGGGGTTGTGTTCCCAGTCGAGTTTGAGATCACGGATGGAGTGACTCTCGTAGTTGTGCTTGTTGCTGGAAATGTATCTGTGACGTTCAAGTTATCGTTTTGAGGCACAGCAACAGAAAAGGCCAAAAGAGAGCAAAGCAGAGTAACAGTGATGGTATCCATGGTCATGAAGTCCTGTACCAAGAAACAAACATGAAGTGAAAACACTGGAAAGTTTGTTTTTCCCATTTCCTAAACTCTGCGGTGATTTAATGTAGAGCCCTCGATACCGTTCCTCTGTACAAGCAGAATATAAAGTATCAAGTGCCGTATAAAGTGTTTCAAAGAGGGTCATTCATAATGACTCTTTAAAGATCACATTAACACAAGCTGCAGGAAATAACTTCAAACACCAAAGTGTGATCATTCAGTAAACAGTAACTTCTTTCACTGATTTGTTGACTTCTAGATAAAGGAAACTCTTCCCAGCCCAGACTTAGACATTATTACTGTACAATATTAAGAAAAAATCAGCTCACCTTTGTTGGTTTCAGTGAAAACATAAGCCTAGTTTACCTTCCTTTTGTGTGCGTGTGCCTCCATTTTATGGCAGACTTACAGTTCCTGCAAACCGAAACAGCTTCAGGTTTGATTTGCCTCACTGGCAGGTAAAAGTGGGCAGGCCAGTGCTTTGTGAACTTCCTCTTTTGTACGTTGCCGGGGAGACAAAGAGCAGTGTTGTAAAAGAGATTAAGAAAGACCAAAGCTCAGTTTGTTCCTGTGTGTCACTCCCTGTCTCTGTTGAGATTTTACAACCATGAGGTAAAGAGAAGCTTTGTTACTAAAGAATCAGGAAGTATATTCATCGTCATTACTGTCCTTGTCTCTGTCTCACATACTGTACAGCATTAGGTCACACACTCACCCGAGTCTTTTGTCTGACAAGGCTGAACTTGAAACTTTGTGAAACTTGTGTCAGCATGTTTTCAGTCAACACGGTTGAACTTTTTACAAAACATTTATTAACAAATAGAACATGTGAACAGGTAGTAAATAAATGGTGAATAACAAACTGTTCATGAAGAGAGTGAAGAAACTGAACAGAGAGCTATAAAAATAAAACAGTCCTCGCTTATTACTGCTGAACAGGAAGTAGGAGCGGTGCAGTTAGTATAAAGCAAAATATGTGGAGGCCCTGTGTTTATGTTAAATGCCTTTCCCCTATTGTCTGGGAGAAAAATACAGCAGCTGAAGGTTGAGGTTTAGGGTCATGCTGTGGTAGATTTCCATTCTGTATATTTACAAAGAAAGTGTGCTGAGGTTTGAGAAGTTCAGTTAGGTAACATTACATGAATAATCTTGTAAGTTAAGTTCCAGTAGTACAAAGATTTATGCCAACTTTTTTTTTCTTTTTTTCTAAATCAAACATTTAAATATTCTCCATTTAACTGAGATTTGAAAAGCATATTCATTGTCAATATAAAGGCACAAAGATGTAGATAAAAATGCGTACAAATCATACCGCATTTAGCAGCAGAACAATAATGTCATTTACAGTTGGTGTACAGTCTCATGAATGGAATAGAGTTTGTTTTTTTTCCCACAGCAGTATTAGAGTCTGGTGACTTTTTCAACATCTGCTGTCATCCCACCTGGATATTTGAACGACAGGTTGTCACCTTCTGTGTAAAGATATTGCACGTCCTTTTCTTTGATTTCAGGTTCCTGTAAGGAACAATGACGAAACTGTCAGACAGTAAAAATGAAGTAACGTTTTTCTCAATTCATCAGATATTAAGCCAGGTCCTTTACCTCTGATTTACTGCACCAGTTGAAGCAGAACAGGTCACTCTTCTTCACAAACAGATCAGGGTTAACATTGTCCTGCTTGCATCCACCTAAACGGGAGGAACACAAATACTCCTGAATTTTCCATTTTCATTGTGGGCTAGTTTGACCATATCGGCTACACAGGTATTGATGCAGCTCAGCTGCAGGGATTAAAGTAAGGAAATAACGTCTCACCTGTCATCATGCTCACAAGCAAGCCAGACACCATCGTAGTCAGCATACCCAAAAGAGCGAAGTAGACGTAGGACAGAGAATACCAGGAGTCTGCCAGAGGTGGTCTGACACTGACACACATGAAGTTCATTTTAGTTTTCATCTGTCACATCATGTGCTTGGGTAACAGTAAATGGATCTTAATTTAATGTCATGTGACTTACTCCGGCTGCGTCGGCACTGGACTTGTCCACGGGGCTATTGTTGTGTGGTTTGGATGCACAGTGTTGTTGCAGCCCACAATGCTGAGTGGTAGAGGGTTCGTCTTCTCCGCAGTCGGTGGGTAAATCTGGCCTCCAATCCCCACCCACAGAGTCAAAGCTAGACCTATGATCATCCCCACAAGTCCTCCCTGCAATGCAGACATCACGGCACTGAAATACTTCCACATTGGTTTGTTAACTTTGCTGTCCTTCTGAGATGTCACAACCTTGCTATTGAATCCTCTAGTACCAGGAAGTACTCACGACTGAATTGGTTGTGCGGAAAAACATGCCCAGTAGGTAAAGACCAAGAAGAGGCCCGCTGATCATCCCAAATATGGACAGGGCTGCCTGGAAATAAAGAAACCAGCAGGAGACTTGTAGCTCTTCATATTGAGCTCTAGGTGGTGCTTTAGAGCTGTAAATAGCTGCAGTTTACTATGCAGTGCGGTTACCTGCAAAACGGTTCCCATTAATGAGGCCACTCCAGCCATTCCAATACAGAGAGCACCAAAGAACACACCTGGGGATCATAAAACCAGAATTACTGACATAGAATCATGCTACAGACATGCATGCTTTATCTTATTTTGACTTTGGAGGGTAGTGAAAAAATGCATTCGGTATCTGATTGCAGGTTTCCAACTCAAGGGTTAATTTAGGTCATTGCATCAGCAGATTGAGCAAGTTTTTAATCTATTCAGTGAGAACCATCGGATCTGGTGCAAATACTGTAACTGCAGTTTCAGTTTGACTTAACTTACTAATGCATTATTATAGAAGGTCCATATTCACATGTACTGTCAGTAATAGTTCTGGCATTATTTTGAAGTTTGAAAAAGATACTAAAACTGGCCTTACTTTTCTCCTTAAATGTAAGCACTTATTGACAAACAGAATGTTGTATAATGACTTGAAACAGTGCGATGTTAAGTCTATACAGCATGTAGAGTCATAATGCATAAAATAATGTGAAGAAATAGAGAATCCCGACCTCACAAAGGAGGTCAGTGAACTGATGTGCTCCCAACTATGAATTTTTTTCTTTGCATACTTTCCCTTGGCATGTTTGATTCAGTCATTCTATGAATGAAGCATTCAAAACTGAATCGATCATGTCTCGACTTGTACGGTCAACAGAAGATTTATCACCCTCTAGGAATATTTGATAATGGTTGTCTTAGTGACTACTGGCGTTTTTTTTTTTTTAACTTCAGGAGTTTTTCTTTAGACAGATAATCGGCTTCCCTGATTGGAATGTCCTGTAAACCTGCACTCATTAGGTGTTTTAGGCTTTTTTCTCTTCAAAGTCTTAAATGAATTTAATAAGTGACTTCTTTACAGCAGTAGCAAGCAACCTTTAACCTTTTTTATCTTTCGACACCCGCCTTCTCTTTGAGTCCTGTGAAAGCATATTTACACAACTTACTCAAGCCCATGTTCATCCAGGCTGTTTGTTTCTGTGTGAGGTTTCTGAACACAGGAAGGATAAAGTCTTCCACGGTTACAGCAACAAGGGCGTTAATGCTGGAGGACACCGTGCTGAAAAATATGCAACATTAAGGATACTTAAAAAAACAGAGCTTGGGCTTCATCAGTCGCATGCAGCATCCAAATGTTAGTTTCTCATCTGAATAAAATGACGAAAAATATAAATGCAACTGGTTTGATCAACAGTGCAGCTAGGATGAGGACTTTTCTGGTGAAGAAACAGGTATTTCCTGCTCATCCTCCCCATATTGTATCATATCAGATTCCTTTCCTCATCAACAAAATACTTCAACCTTTTCTCCTTATCAGTCCCAGGCCTCACCTTAGGGTTCCACTGTACGCAGCAGCTACAAACAAGCCAGGAATTCCAGGGAAGGCAGCCAGAATATCCATCACAAGGTAGGGCAGGAGCTGGTTCACAAATATTTACCATTTCTACTTTTCACTGTAATTAAACTGATTAAACAGAATGATGCAAGGAAAGAGAACATTGCAGCTGAAGTTACCTGGTCTGGCATGCCTATATCTTTGTTTGTAAGTGGGTCACAGTTTTTGTAAATGGAGTACATGGTGAGGCCAGAAAACACAGCCAAGCTCACAGTTACCCACAAACCGACCATGTTGACATACAAAGACCTGAAAGGTGAAGGAGAACCTGTCAGGGCACGAAGCGTCTCTCACGACCTTTGATTACTGTTTGCATTGCTGTGCGGTTACACTCACATCTTGGCGTGTCCCAAAGTTTTGCAAGAAATGTAGCGCTGCACCTGGGACTGGTTGATTGAGTACATGGACGTCCACATGACGCTGCCACCGATTACAATAGTCCAGAATGTGTGTCGTTTCAGGGGATCCGGGTCAAAACTGTGATGAAAGTTGGCAAAATGGAGAAAAGATGAAAGATAATTCATCAAACGTATAAACCTCTGCTATGTGAGGACAGCAGTGAGTCATCAGTATGTCATTTCTATGACTCTGTAGAGAACAGATTGTATAGTGAAGCATCTTTCATTGGAAGGCAATAAAGAGTAACTTATAAAGCATTTCAGCAGAAGACAGTTTTATGATTGTAATGAAGTTTAAATATAACATGTTGTAAGTCAGATAAGCGCAGTTCTTTGGAAAAACTGTTACAGCTTCTGGCTTTTACGATTTAACAGATTTAATTACTTGTTTGCTACCAATGAAAAACATCGATGATGTTGACACTAAACCACCTCCTGGCTGATACCCCATGAAACAGCTTGATGCAAAAATTTGATCGTGTTCGACATAGTGATAGAAAAAGTGACGTTAGCTTTTGTCCAACAGCAGATCTTGTTTTTTTTCTTTGTGGTGTTAAATGCTTTTTTTGGTTTTTTTTTACATCTGAATTTTAAAATCAGTTTAAAAGCACAAATGTGAATGACTTTGTCAGGAAGGGGAAGTAAAGCTGACAGAAAAACTGTTTCCATGGCATCAACTCAATGTTTGAAAAAGTTGTTTATATGGACTTTGTTTTCTTTTGTAGAAGTAAACAGTTACAAGTCAGCTGGGTATCACCTGTTTTACAACTACAAGTGACTAGATTCATTGGTGTTTATTTCACATCACTTCACTGTTATTCCACCTGTCAGTCAGGTGAGGTGTGCCTCTGACTGGGTGTGATCTTAAAATCTTGTAAACCTCAAAGTTAGAGGTCACCCCGGTATAATGTGTGCAGATAACAAATTAACTATTCAGAACCAAGTCTTTATTACTGTGTCCCAAAACAAAACGTCAACAAGTACACTTACATGAAGTACACTCTGTGCTTAGTTGTGAAGAGCACAAATTTTACGGGGTAAGGTTGTCTCAAATCAAACACTGCCACTTTTGTGGAAATGATTAGCGCGTTTCACAACTGCTCAGAGATTTTCTTTGGCTCGTTATTAACTTTTGTCTTTGTCATGTATGTATGTGGTTTCACATCTCAAAAAACTACAGTTTTTTGGGCTTCTCACGGCCTGAGGTTGCCTCTTGATCATTACGTGCTGCTAGTACAGTAGGCAGTTTCCAAAGCATGATGTAACTTCATTCCTACCCTCACATTGACATCCTAAGGTAAAATAAATCTAACATGTTTCTTGCTGTGAACTGATTGCTTTGACTCATAAAGCCTTTTCCTCCTTTAGAACAGCCACCATCGAGCTCACGTCACCACCAATCAGCTGGTGTACTCACTCAAACGCCTCCAGTCGGCCTCCTTCTCCCGCGTCTTCCCAGATCTTTGTCAGGCCTCCCTGTAGAACTGCTCCTCTAGCGATAACAGCCACAAAACCTGCCAGCATGATCACCATCTGCAGCACGTCTGTCCAGATTACTGCTTTCAGACCGCCCTGAAACCAAAGCCATGGTAAAGCCCGCTTATCATTTCCAAGTACTTTTGTTGATTCCTTCATCTGAAGTGCTAATTTGGGATGAGATCCGACCGTTTTCGACATCACAAACTGAATTTAAAGAAAATCTTATTAAGTGGTAAAAACAACAAGATGTCTCTTCCTAATTATTGTGAAATAGAGGATGTGGCATCTTGGATTTCAGTCAATGATTGTGTTAATTTCATACTCCTCATATGTTGTTTACATCTCAGTCTGTAGGGGTTATAAACACCATATCATGCATTTTGGGCATGCACAGTACTAACCAAGGTGCAATAGAGGATGCAAACTGCTCCTGTCGCCACCAGCACCCCCCACAGATCAAGTCCTGTGACTGAGTAACACAAAAAAAACAAAAATCCTGATATGAGACAAACATCAAAGAAAGCCGACTGATACATGGAAGTTTGATGTTTGAGTCAAATCATCTCTGACGTCTGTGAAATGTCTCAAGAGTAACATGAAAGACGAAAAACAGCTGTAATCGTTATCTGCTGTATATCAGGAGTGAACAAACTCTGTATCAGGACAAAAAAAGATAAGAACATTGTATCCAAGCTGTAGTCACAGTTTCCTAAGTTCCTGTTAAGAAACACTTGAATTAATGATCTAACCCTGTGTCATAGAGTTGTTGATACACTTACACTTGAGGAACATGATGGTGTTGTACATCTGTTAAAATAAATGTGAACTTACTTTGATTAAGTGCGAGAGCTGGAGCATAGATAACCAATCCAGTGTACAGAGCCTGAGTAGGGATATCACCATTAGTTAATTAGATAGAAACAACACAAAGAGCTTTTTTCCAAGACATGTTAATTATGGATTTTTTTCCATGCTGCATGATTTTGTTCTTCTGGTTTTAATTTCCTAAGTACTAAAAGTAGTGAATATTCCTCAGTTTAGGAAAAAATGTGTTAGCTACCGTTTGCACGATGTACATTGTTGTCCCAATTATTCGGATGGACCTGTTGAAGCGCAAATCCAGGTACTAGAATAAAAATGATATTTAGACAGTAAAACATCAACAAACACAATTTTGGATACATGGTAGAAAAACAGCTGCAGCTGGAGTCTGTACAGCTTTTTATAGCAATGAACCTTTGATTGTTGAAAACTGCCCGTGCTAACTCTAACCTTCCAATTAAATATACTTTCTTTGTAGAATTAAACATGTATAGTTTTCCTGCTGCAGCAATTAAAAGCCTTTGACTTCTCTTACCTCATAGGCGCTGGTGATCTGCAGTCTGTAGAAAAGCGGGACAAACAGCTCAGCAGTGATGGCTGACATGATGGTGTAGGAGAAGCCGAAGAGCCAGAATGCAGCTCCAAACCGGTAAGCCTCAGCAGGTGTACCAATAACAGTGATGCCAGACATGAAGCTCGCTGTGAGCGACATGGCCACTGGCACAGCTGTCATTTGCCGTCCACCCAGCAAGAACTCAGCATTACTGGAGTCCTTACGGCTTCTGATGGCCTGGAAAAGGCCGATGCCAGATGCCCCGAGAATAGTTGCAGCAAACACTACATAATCCCAGACAGAAAAAGTGGCCACTGGGCCACCTGTACCTACCATGGTTGATTCAGCAGAAGAGACTTATCTATGAGATGATCCTGCTGAAGTTCTTTCGTCTTATATATCCTTCCACTTTCCTCAGGTCCAGTTGTAAATGTCCAGATACCAAAGTGTCATTTTAAATCTTCAATAAAGAAAAAAGTCCAAATAGTTTGGGGTTAGAGTCCTCCGTTTTGCCTCAGCCTCATCTGCCTGATAGGAAAACAAAGAGATACTTCAACCTGCAAGTGTCAGGAATTCTGTCGACTGTGATGCGTTTGGGAGTCTATAAAGATTAGTTCACTTTAGTTAATAATCCATCAAGGACACCCTGAAGTCAGCCATAATTTCAGAGACTATCAAAGGTCTTGATGCAGTGGTGTGTCTGAGGTTGTTCTATTGTTATAAAACCATTTGAGATTCTCCATAATCAAGAAGTGTTGTCATGAGGGAATGCAGTGACATAATAACACATCCAGGGAGGTCTTTGTAGGGTTCGGCTCTAGGTTGCTCAGAAGTTACTGGATATCTGAGGAGGCAGGGTAGGCAGGACAACAACTTCGTCTGAGACATCTCTTTATGTGTCATACATGATTACTGTTGCTTTTCTTATCTTAAATATATCTTTGGTAATCTCTACAGTGATGCATACATGACATTTAGAACCCAATAACATGCAGACGTGCAAAAATAGAGAGAAAAGAAGGTTTAATCCGATGACAGGGACTTTTGAGGGTGCACCAAGTATGACACGTGAGTTGATGTGATATAAGTAATCTATTAAATGAGTTTTTAGTCACTCCTAATGACAGTGATCAGATTCAGTCCATTCTCCGGGAGTTAATGTAAAATGACACTTACTGTTAATGTTTGTAAAAGTTAAGTAAGAGCAGGAAAACGGAATGAGCTGCTGAATGGACATTGACCTTACACTATTCTGTTTATGTTTTCACGGTATTGTAATGTTCACTGACAGACTCACTCACTACTACTGAATGAAAACAACAGTCAGCCACACGCCACGTGCTTTGTGAGAAGGACTTTCGGCTAAGGACAGATCCTTATAGACGTACTGTGATCAAACCGGGGAGAGAAGAAATCAGTTTGTCCGGAGTAAAAGGGACACGTCAATTTATGACGCAGCACAGGAAGACCAGCGGAAATGTTTCTGTTGGGAAACACAAAACAGTTTAAAACTCACTGCTACATCTCACTGTATCAGAGATAAAAGATAAGAAAATCTCTGTAGTCCAACGGCACTGGGTGCAAAATAACCACAATGTCCTGACAGCTACTGTTCATATCTGTAGTTTGTATTTGAAGAACTAGATATGAGTTAGGTTGCATTTTTATTTTACTTACTATCAGAGCAGATTAGATAAACGCCTACTCCATATGTTTCCTACCTGTATTCAATACATGCTTGGACAGTGACCATTAGTTAATTCAATCGAGCGCTGACTGGTGTGGGTTTTCTGAGCAGCAAACTTAGTACAAAAGGTAAGGAAAGTTGTGTTTGTTAGATCATTTCTTTTGTTGTAACAATGCTTCTTGGCAATAAATCTAATTCCAATGGGAAAGTCTGTTAATCTCTCTTTAAACAATGACACGTTTGTAAGGAACATGCATTTGTTGGATGAGCAGCAGAGATGAGTTTGTGGGTTGTGCGCATGAAACGTTTGCTAAATCTGCTCTGCCAATGCCAAACACTGCTGTTGCTATTTACTCTTGTTTGGTGGATTGGATGATTGAAGCCTGAAGAAGAAAAGATACTGGCAATTTAAGAATTTGTTAGTTTAACAAACAGGAGACATGAGGAGTGTGTGGAAGAGCCATACACAGCCACAGAGAGCCATTGGCCGTATCGCCCTGTTAATCTTGACAGCAAACCTGTAGAGGACAGTCTTAGGTTTCCTTCATTTTAAAGACAGCAATAGGGCTCGCTCTGAATACTGTCACAACTTGGTTTTGTAGAACACAAGCTTGAAGTTGCCCAAGCACAAAGCCCTTTCCAGATCAGTCAAACGTGGCATGCTGATTCTCTGAATAGACACCTTTGACCATTGTAGCAGGGCCCAATGCTCACATGCTCTACCAGTAGTTTAAAACAAGAGTCAGAAGCAACAGCAGAGAAAGTTGTTTGGCATTGGCAGAGGAGATTCGGCAAATTTTTCATGTGCACAACCCACACAGTCAGC
Source organism: Labroides dimidiatus (assembly GCA_030710495.1). Lineage (NCBI taxonomy): Eukaryota > Metazoa > Chordata > Actinopteri > Labriformes > Labridae > Labroides > Labroides dimidiatus. The sequence goes on along the minus strand of CM061143.1, from coordinate 10,740,554 downwards.
TCTGCTGCTTATCCCGCAAATGCATGTTCCTTACAAACATGGCTCCATTTAAAAGGGAAAATAAACCAGCTTGCCAACGGTCTGAGTAATATTAGCTAGAAGCTTTGTTGCAATAAAGAGTTAACCTAGCAAACAATTTACATGAATAAGACTGATTGATAGTCAAAACATTGAGTAGGTCAAACAACATTTTGTTTTATAAATATTGACAAGGCTTTATTTAAGGAGACAATATTAAAGCATTTTTATGACACTGATTTGATAAAGGGAATTATTAGTTATATATCAACTGATTGTGCATTTTGTGGCATCAAGTGGACAGAAACCTCCACAAAGGCTCTCAGCTGGCACAGAATCCATTGCGTCACTTTCCTTGGTTACTGAACAAACGTAGCATCATGAGGTGAATCATTAATTCATGTCATTCCCTTAATGGACTGAAAGTTAAGTTCCTCTTTTTCATGACAAATAGAAGATTACTGCTTCTATCAATAAATGCATGAAGAAGGATTACACAAAGTTTACATAAATGCTGCCCCAGGGGTGGTCAGGCGGTCACTGCATCACCAGGCCTGCGAATGCAAGATCTCTGGAGCAGGTGAATCCACATACTTTTTTCTTTTTTGCTGTTTGCCACGATTTGTCTCATCTCTCTTCCTTTTTGAATGCAGGTTGGGAAAAGAAACCACTGAACATGGAGACTGCGGTGTTCCCCAGCTGCCTTCTGTTTCTGCTGTTCAGCCCAGTTGTGCCCTTGTGTCTGCCCACTGACTTCACCCTGTACGTGGAGAGACCAGAGTGTGACTTCTGTGTGGCTATCAACACCACCAGCTGCATGGGACTCTGCCGCTCAAAGGTAAGTCTTTGTGGAGGAATGATAGAAATATACACGTGATAAAAAAGAAGAGTCCGAATCAAGCCATATCAACAGTTGTGTAGTTCTTTACTTGACAAGCAGCACCTGAGTGGATGAGAGTGAACCCAGGGGTTTGTGTTTTATAAAACAGGACAGCATCTTCAAGTACGAATTCAGACCACCCTACCTAGAACAACAAGGATGCACCTACGACAAATTGGAATACCGCACAGTCATTCTGCCTGGCTGTCCCATGGAGGCCAACCCTGTCTTCACCTACCCCGTGGCTCTCAGCTGCAAGTGTGGCTCCTGCAGGACTGACACTGATGAATGTGCACACAGAGCCAGCGGGGTCGGAGGAAGGTGCACCAAACCAGTCCGACGTCCATACCCTTAATCCTACACAGAGCAACTTCATGAACCCTTTCTTATTCTAATGCTGTTATCATGCTTACACTGTATGTTTCACTTTAGTTACTGCATGCAGAATAGAGGAGTGTGAGCCTTTGGCTCGACTGCTCGACAGATTAATTAATAATAACACGTTTCTGTTTTGTTGCCTCCTGTACCAGCATGCTGTATTGTTCTTTTGTTGTCAAACCTGTCTGTGCTGAAGCTCTGCCACTCAGTTTACAATAGGGGTGTTGATCCTTTTAGTGTGCTTTGTTGACCTTTATTAATCAACCTCCTGTAAACTCACGAGTTATCATGTTAACTCTCAAAGGAATACTCAGAATGCAACTCAATTAAAGCCAAGGTCTCTAAATAGCTCTCTGCCTAAGCTGTGCTTCACTTAATCACATCCTGTGCCAGTCCATTCTAACACAAACACCAGCCACAATGTCACCTCAGGGTACTGTTTTTGCCACAGCAGTCATTACACTGCACGTGAGGACTGACACACCTTATATTTTTAGAGATGATTATTAAAGAGGCTGACCTATAAAGATCAGGCGTACTGAAGATTCAACTAATAAAACTCACACTGAGTTTGTTCACTGCTGGGGTTTTTGTTTTTTTAATATTTTTTAGCTTCATCACAAGATGAGTTGTGTTTAGTTTCCCACTCACAAAGGGGAATTCAGGAGGACAGCTGGGGTTTATTAATAGCTCTGCAGGTCAGAGTGGGAGAATGTACAACAAGTCCATCATGTGGATCTCAGTGACGTTACTTTCACCTTATTTTATAAACTGTTACTTCTGTTTATTACTTCTTCTGTGAGTGACTTCATCTCTCAGTTAAGATTATTATGGGTTCTGCTGCTATAAAGGTTATCACATTTCAAAACGTTTCAATAGAAAAAGAAAGCTGGTGAATCAAAGGGAGGCAGCAGAGCATCAGATTTAAAGCGACAGAACGAAATGAGAAGAAAGTTTTCTTCAAAGAAGTGCCACGTTCGTTGGAAAACAAAGCTGTTCACTGTTTGCTTTACTCCACAATTGAGGATGTGTCTTTATTTCTGAAAACTAACAGGATTCATGTTACTTCTATGAAATCACAAGATCTGTGTGTTGATAGGGGCAGGAGTGGAAAATCTAAATAAGGGCATGCTGTAGAATAAGTGTGGACTGGGAACTAGTTTGTATAACCCTGAACCACCATCAACAAAACAAACAGCACTGTTTAAGCAGTCAGCTGATAGACTGGTTGAGTGTTATTTAAATCTTAAGTTTGACGTTGTACAGATGTATTTCTGCTTACTTTCTTTGAGCCCTTACGTCTTATTGTACCAGAGACAAATGTTTTGTATTTGATCAAACCTTAATTATAGTTGGTACAAACTTGTACAAATATTACTTGGAAGCATAATTCTAATCCTTTTATTTGCCAGACTAATTATACCATGTTTACACTAACAGGTGACCTGATTTGACTTTGAAATTGACTGACTTGTGTGGCATAGTTGTTTGAAATACCACACTTGAACTCCCAGCTTGGTGTTGTTTTTCGAACCTAAATGGATAAAGTGGTGGACGGCACGGAATTTGCTCCAGTCAGCAGTCCAAGAGGAGCAACTATGTGGTCCACATACCAACCACTCATTCACACAAACTGTATAGTTTTGTTTGTGTTGGGTTCATTCAGCTGGAAAAAATGAGGGAAATATTTTAGCTGTATGAGCCGTTCTGACGTGACAATGCCGGTCTGGTGGTTTAATGGTTTGGGCATCATTCCAGTCTAGACTATCTGGTCACAACAACTACTGACAACCAATATTTACGGCTTTAATAATATCACAGTATTCACTTTCTTCGCCAGCATGTTGATATTGTTGTTTATTGGTGACTGTCAGCTTTAATTTGTCCAAAACTTTAAAAAAAAAATGAAAATGTTCTCAACACCATCTGCAGCATTTCACTTCCATTTTTAACATATAGCATGCTAACATGCTAACCTTAAGCCAACATTTAGCTGTATATTTGGCTTGACCTTGTCACTGTGTTTTGGTTATGGTTTTTAAAGAGCACCCTTGCAAGATTACCACAGAAGCTATTTTCCTCTGAGCTCTGAGATGGATCGGCGACCGATGACATATTTAATCAGTTACCTGTGAGGAATAACTGAGCCTACAGACTTTATTTTACATTTCCCTTTATCTTTATTTTGTCCTTTTGACAAACAAATAATATCCCCAAAGTCTTCTGTTGATTATTTTTAACATGTTTAAATGACAACAAAGTGAACCATGAACCTTGAACCTGTAACTCACTGGGTCACAGTTCACAGTCATGGCATGCTAACCATCTAAGTAGCAACTTGTGCTCCTTGGATCACTGTGACTGAGTTCAGCCTATCTGAGCTGCTGGATAGTCTGAATAGTGGGCTTTAACAACATTTGTACAGAGGCCATCTTTAATCATATACTGCACGTAGTTATCAGTGGAATTATGTCTTATTTCTTTGTTGCAATGTAAGTATAAATCATAGAAGCACCTCCAAAATGTATCAGAACTTGTTAAATATATCATTGGAGAACAGCTAACAGAATACACATATATGTATACCTTTTTCTGTGTTGAAAAAAATAAAAATAAAAACAGAACACTTCAGAAAAATGTAAATACCTACCTAATGGCAGTGTTGATGCTAACATTAGCTCTTGGTGATTAATAGCTAACTGGTTATCACGTTTAATGTTAAAATATAGCTCAATGTCCTTTAGAACTTTGATTTCAACCATCTTTTCAGTTGCTGGTCAATCAATCTTCATGAAATTAAGGTGATTTGTCAAGTTTTCTTTTTTTTTTTTATTAACCTCAAAACTGAATTAAAAACAACTATAACCTTATAACAGAAGCTTCACCAGATAAGATAACAAGTTGTGGTGACTGAGTCCATCTTTAGGTTTTTGTTTACTAAGACTGCAACATTAAAAGGACACAAGAGATTTTTTTCAAGACACAAGTACTGTATAATGTTTGTAACATACACTGTGGTTACTGTAGGCTTGTATTTACATGCACATCCTGCAACTGCATCAGTGGAAAAATGTAGACACTGCTCCGTTCATAGAATGAAAACTTTCTGAGACCTTCTTTAGTGAGGTAGGATGAAAAGATCTAAACATTTATGTTTGTTTCAGATGGATGTGTGGTTGCTGTAATACACTCAATGCTCTAAACTTCATCTCCATTTGTTGCATTTTACAATATTTTTGTTCATGTTCACTGTGGAGTCACCCTGAGGGTTTTTAATTGTTAACCACGTGATGACATTAATCTGTAAAGTTACTGGTTTAATTAATTTATGATTTATGGGTATTGCCTCTATTTTTAAGAACAGGCTTATCAGGTGAAAACTGAATGTTTGCCTTTGTACAGCCTTCATTACAGCACATAGAGCTGTTCCAACTTCAAGCAAATGCATTCCAATCATCACTGTAAAGGTTTGTCCAAAATAATTTTTGTTTATTTTTGTTTTTGTTTGTTTATTTTTATTCTATGGACAGGCATTTTCAAAAACCATAACATACAGACCGTCATTACGTCATCCCTCTGGTTTTCGTGCCAAAAAGATTCATAATTAATGATTTTCATCTGATTCCTGATCTGGCTGCACCTATCCTTAGAAACTAAATTACAAGAAATTTGCTTGTCTGTAATTAAAATTCAAGATCTGGTAGGCCTTGTAGGTGCAGAAATTACATCACACAGAGTGCACTAGAACAAGCTAAAAAAGGAAAAATGACAGTTATTTAAGTGTGCATACTTTCACCAGAGCTGCATATATAACTTGCTGACGATACAATGTACACGCCACCCACTGTTACACAATTTATAGTGCTGTCATGTTTCAACGTTGAAAGAAAAGAACCTATGGCATGAACCAGTTCCACTTCAAACAAGAACCTTCTTGTCTTGTTCTTGTATCCACCCTCTAATTTTGCATATTATACAGCTATGTTGTACAGTATTTTTTACTGTACAGCTTGCTCCTGCAATATGACACCTATTCATCACTTTTTTGCAGCTTTATTTTTTTTAATCCCTTAAAGTAATGCTGCAGGCTACCTTTTAGTCCTGATTTCAATTCATTGTGATAATTTAGAAAAGAAGTGTTTGTTTTGCCACATCAGCCCTCCTCTGCCTGTCTCCACATCTTTTGTAGGTGTATTAATTGGACCTCTTTTCCAGCATAACCTGCTTCTTGTGCACACAGTTGCGGAGTGGCACCAGTGAGATCAAAGCAATGTGAATGCCCCCCTCCCTCTCTCTCTCTCCCAACACACACACACACACACACACACACACACACACACACACACACACACACACACACACACACACACACACACACACACACACACACACACAAAGATTTGTCCTACTGAAATGGCATGAAGGAACAAAGAACAACAGAGCAGCACCTTTTCCTGTATTGAAACATTTTGCATGACCCACATCTAAAACACTGAAAATGCAGGAAAACTGACTTAAAGATTTAAAGATGCATACCATTTGTTGTATGAAATTCCTGATATTTACATGTAGGCTTTTCAGGGTTTCTATGTTGTGACATGTCGAGACAGAGGTGATGTAACTGCTGCAAACTGTTGGGTAATAAACCTTTTGCAATGACCCTCTTTCAAAAATCTTGTTTCGTATCACAAAATATCTACCTGTCCGGTCACTGTGCATGCATCCAGAAATTATGACTCTCAGATGAAAGCAGGGGAGTATATAGTAAGATCATTAATACTGGGTTGTATGGAGGAAGTACAAGTCCCTTCAAAAAGTACAGTAATGTAGAAGAAAATCATTAATTTTTCCATTAGGTCAGGTCAATATGCACGTGGATAGAAAATACTAGAATAAAACAAAATGAGTCATCCTACATTCAGCTGACCATAGTGATCTAACACCCTTAGGATCTTAACCCAGTGACTCACAAAGGGACTGAGTTCACCTTAACTTAAAGATTTTCTATGTAGATGTGCTCTGTTGCACTTTAAAAAAATAATAAAAATGTCAAAACAAGTTTGTTTCGAGGATTTTTTTCTATTCTTTTATGGGAAGTTTTAATTACAATGAAAGAAAGAAAGAAAATGATCCTTAAACAATGGATTGTCTCGGTTTAAGTCCAACTTTGACTGATAGCTACATTGTCCAATCACACAGGGGGAAGGTGAAATTTAGCCAATCACTTTGATAATACAAATTTTTGGACGGTGATTGGTCGTCATTCAAGGGAAGTAAAGATGGCCCCACCCCCAAGCTGTGAGCCCAATGGAAATTTCCACTCTCCCCTCGATAATATAATAGCAGAAGTACCGGGTGTGTGAAGCAGACTACAGCAGACAGCGGATTGGAACAATCTAGAAGATTAACTACAAGACTTGACAATCTTTCGGTAAGTAAAATGTTCTTCGTTATGCTGAAATTAAACAGCGGCTCAGAGCTACATTGACAGTTTTAAGAAACGTCTTCTGTTTTAATGGGTAACGTTTTCATTTGTATGAGCGCCTCCTGTTAACCTTACCGATCGTTACAAGCGAAACAAAGAGCAGCGGCTTTTAATCGTTTAAATAACCTACCGTTTGACTGCTAACTTGCTTTGTTAATTTAAACTCTTCGATAATGTTACTCGGTTCCCCGGAAATTGTACAAAAATCTTCTTCAAAATGCCGCAGATGCTTATTTGCATGCAGAGAGTTCTTTTTCATCATTCATACCGTCCTATTTTATCAAGTTTAGAGCGACCTGAAGCCTAACCGTTCTAAGTTTCGTGGAATTTTAGCCACAAACCCTCTTTGTATCGGAGAATGTATGAAAAGCGCTACTGCCCATAAATGGTAATCCGGTATGTGAGCCAGGCCACGCCCACTCGTAGTACAGCTCAAATTACAACAGAGCCGCTGCATCATGACCTCGTGAGTCTGAGACAACAAGATAAGTCACAGCCTCAGATGTCAGAGGGATAAACTTCTGTGTGAGCATTCAGTGAGTTCTCAGGAAACTGCCTATCTATTCTGTGTTGAGTAACTCATTCATTTCTTATCTGTCTAGGTGTCTGTTCATTGACTGAGGAACTCAGCAGCTACATTTCTACTTTTCTATTTAAACTTATTTAAAAGTGACCATGTCTCAACAGCAGATCAGGTGAGTGACAAACGTGCTCTTTATATCCATTCACAATTATTAGTCAAAGAATCTTAATCTTAGTGCTTGATAAGTTGGTATTTTCAGCTGGTGCAGTTTCCTTAAGCCAGTCTACACTTCAGAGACGCCAAATTTTAAATATAACATAATGGGAAAAGACATAATCTTGAAATGACTAAGAAATTGTTCGCTTTGAGTTTCCATATTAAAGTGCTTCCATTTTCAATCTTTGTCCTCATACAGCCTCCCTGCCAAACTCATTAATGGAGGCATTGCAGGCATTGTTGGGGTTACCTGCGTCTTCCCCATCGACTTGGCTAAAACCAGGCTACAGAATCAGAGACAAGGCCAGCAGGTCTACAGGAACATGTAAGTATATTTAACCCCCTTTGACTTACACGTCACCACTCGCGTTTCCCACATCTAATGGCATTACACCTACTACCTCCGTTTGTAATCCAGCTCTATTCCTGCTAATCTCACAATGACACATGCAGGACACTGAGATCAGAGTGTGGTCTTAGGTGAATTCCTGACCTGATGGGCTGTGATAAGTTCACATCCTTCACATTCCTCTCCATTGAGCTGGTGGGATGGGCATGAGGGATGGAAAGTTACCGCTCCATTTCCTCGCCCAGAGCCTGACTCTGATTATACTGTCATTATGATGAATAACTGGCCTTCATTGTTTGAATCAAGCTCCAGAACAAAATGTTCACGTTTCTTTTAATGAAGCATCATGAATGATTCACATTAATAATATTTCCCTTCTTTATTTCCCTCTGTAGGATGGACTGCCTTGTCAAAACAGTTCGATCGGAGGGTTACTTTGGAATGTACAGAGGTAAGATCAATGCATTTATGACTTATGATAACAGTAGGCTTCATGTGTAGGAAAGGATGTAGTTGTAGGATTGTTTTCCTCTTAGATTTTTTTTTTACATTACTATTTTGTGGTGTAACATTAAAAAACACAAGTTACATTCTCCTGAGGTGACAAAAACTTGTATATTGGCTGCATGGGTAAAGTTAGAAGAGGCATCAGCTGTTCTGGTGCAGACTGGTTTTGCAGCTTTAAGCTGTGTTTGATCTGATAGCATTCATGCAACAATTAGAAAACCCCTCCCTGTGTATTTAAACGAAATGTCATGTCGTAAAAAGAAAAGTGAAATCTTGTGGTTGTATTTGAAATGTGAGGTAAATCGAGACCTTCAGTCTGGGTCTCTGCTTGTGTGAGGAATGCTGTTTGTTTGCATCTGTGTTTTTCATATTACAGACTTGGGTCCCCCTGGGATATTGAAGGCTAGCCGATAAGGCGCAGCCACGCTGGAGGCAAATCATTAAATGGTTCTTACAATATTGCTCTATTTAAAACTATAGGCACAAGTTTTTGTTTTGCCATCTGTTCGTTCTGTATTTTGACTTCTTTGTCAATAACTTCTTGGCTGTCTCGTCGCTGTCCTCTCAACATGTCGTAGATTATTTCCCAGACTTTGAATTGTGCTGTTGTGGACTTTGATTGATCTTACATGAGTCTGTGAAGCCTTTTGAGCTGTTTTTTTTACGAACAGTCTCACAGACCAGTTTGTTAGATCACCCAAAGTCTGCGTACACAGTTCATGGTCGAATCTTCAGTCTCTTCTTCCACTAACATCCTTTCATTTCTCATGTCTGTTGCCATCACTTACTAACTGACTTGTAGTCTTTCATAAGACAAACAGACTTTTCTTCTTTCATTCTGTCTACATAAAAGGGTCCTGTTTTCACAAACTGATGACTCATTCTTCTTCATAGTCCTTGCATCTCTCTCTGGATGTCAACTCTTGTCTTATGTCTCTGTTTGGCCTGTTTCTTATTTTTCTTCTTGAATCTCGTGGTTTAAAATGTAATGTCTTCTGTTGTTGTAATCCCCCTCCATCATCATGACTGAAGCTACTTGTAAATTGAACCTTTGTCTTGTCAGTGTTTACATTAGCTAAGCTATTGTTTTTTTTGTACGTTTAATGCTGTTATGATAGTGGCGGGGAATGTTTTGACTCATGTACTGTGGGATCTTGATTGTGACGTCAGTAGTAAATGTATTCATTTTTCTCCTCAGGCGCTGCGGTTAATTTGACCCTGGTTACTCCAGAGAAGGCAATCAAGCTCGCTGCTAATGACTTCTTCAGGCAGCACCTCGCTAAAGACGGGTAAGAAATATAATCTGACAAAACCAACAATAAGAGCAAACGCAATCGCACATCATTCTTCTGTTCCTAAACACTCCTCCTCTTTGGTTACAGAAAGGGGCTGACGGTGTTCAAAGAGATGCTGGCAGGTTGTGGTGCTGGCATGTGTCAGGTCATTGTCACCACCCCCATGGAAATGCTCAAGATTCAGCTCCAGGATGCAGGCAGACTTGGTAAGAGGATCACAAGGTTCATGTATTCACTCAGCCTAAACGTCATTATTTGTGTAAATATTCATGTTTCAACTGTAATCCACAGCAGCCCAGCAGCAGAAACCCGTCATGATGTCTCCATCCAAGCTGGTGGCTACCAACGCCGTGCTCAGCCGCTCCTACAACTCTGGCACAGTGATGTCGGCGCCACGAGCTGTGTCGGCTACACAGATCGCAAAGGAACTGCTCCACACGCATGGTATCCAGGGACTCTACAAGGGTCTGGGAGCCACGCTGATGAGGTGAAACTCCAGAATCCCACCAGAAAAACCCGTTTGAGTAGTTACTCCTGTATGAGACTGGACTTTGAATTAACATCTGATCTGTTCTCCCTCAGGGATGTTCCCTTCTCTATTGTGTATTTCCCATTGTTCGCCAACCTGAACCGCCTAGGTAAACCCAGCCCAGGGGAGGCGTCTCCCTTCTACTGGGCTTTCCTCTCCGGCTGCGCGGCTGGATCCACCGCTGCTGTGGCTGTTAACCCCTGTGATGGTGAGTTCAACAAACCATGAAATACTGTATTATTAGTAGAAACAGTGTAATCTTCTGGGAGATTTTCTTACCCTCTTTTTCCTTGTTTGTCCAGTGGTGAAGACCAGGCTGCAGTCACTGAACAAAGGGTCGTCTGAGGAGGCCTACAGTGGAGTTATGGACTGTGTGAGGTAAGTTTGAGTTTCTCATTGTTGGATACTGACTTTTCTTTGTCTTATTTTCTTCATGTGCGTAAAATAAACTTCTCTTTGCTCCTCACAGTAAAATAATGAGGAAGGAGGGACCCTCTGCTTTCCTGAAAGGTGCCGGCTGTCGAGCTCTGGTCATCGCTCCTCTCTTCGGCATTGCGCAAGTCATGTACTTTGTTGGCGTTGGCGAGTACATCATGGAAAACATTCCTCTCGGCCTCATTTCACCGTGATCAGCTCATCGTGCTAGCTGGATATGAGCAGGACCTTTAAGAGCGAAGATGGTGGAACAACTGGCAGCTACAGACCACCAGTTTACAGCAAATGAAAAACAAGTCCTGTCTGATTAGGTCAGAGAGGCTTCAGGGTGTGAAGACCTACAGCGTCATCACCTGTACGGTCTGACAGTTGTGTTGCACTTGAACACTTTGTTACTTATCCAGTAGGCTGTAGGCAATGTTTGCACTTGAAGCTGTTGCCTTACCGGGCTGTGGACCCAGAGTTGCAGTGTTATTCTTTCTCTGTCCCTGAAAACAGCCCTGTTGCAGTTCCCTCTGTGAGGGAGGGGCTCACTCCATCAGACTGACCTTTATACGTGTCTTCATATTTTGTATGTGAACGCTAGTTTTATTTGAAATGCATAAAAATGCTGCTTGCAGTACCTGATTGTTAATTTTTTTTTCCTTTGTGTTACAAAGCCTTTACATCGAGTTGTTTTCAAATGGGGAACACATGGGGCACAATTTGTTTCAAAGGGATTTTTTGTTTTTCTTTTACAAAAATTAACTGTCTACAGTACTTGGTTAGTTGAATTGATCATGAACCTTCCTACTGACTTGGGACCACACTTGCTTGCCAAACCGACAGCAGTGTTCTGTTAGAAACTTGACATTAACCCTTCAGTTACTGAATCGTCTGTGAATTCCAGTCTTTGTATCATGTTATCTGCAAAAACTTGAGATGCAATCATGCAAATAATATATGAATGCATGTTTTCATGCATATGACCTCAGTTTGGACATTTTCATTCATGCATACCAACAATCTGACTCCAAAGACTAATCTTGTTTTATGCCTTAAAAAGAGCAGATTGATATTTGTCTGAGGCATTTTGTCCAAAGGAGCATTATAACTGTGACTGTGAGCATGAAAAAAATCGACTGTTACTTCATTTTGTATTTGTCGTGACATTTTGTACATACCTTATACCATATATAAATGCATTAAAAAAAATTGCAGTGCAAATTTTTGTGTTGGTTGTTTTATTAATAGGATGGTGTAAGAATCAGCCGTTTTTGCAAATTTCAGAAGTCAGAGTTATATAACATGATTCGTTACAGGTACTAACCAGAAAATTATAATATCCAGAAAAGGTTGTTGTAATTATGCAAGTCAACTTAAAAGGTGAATTTGACAAACAATATGCAAATCAAAATATTTCAAGTTTTTATTTCTTTAGATTTTGCTGATCAAGTCTTGTAGCTTGAAAAAAAAAGACTCAAATTTAAAAACTCAGAAAACTAGAATATTACATAAAGTCAATGTAAAAAGGATTTTAAATACAAAAATGTGAGGCCTCCAAAACTAAACTCTTGCACCTGTATTTAGTACTTGGTTGGGGCCTCTTTTGCCCCAATAACTGCCTTTTTCCACTGTGGCATAGATGCTGCCAGTTTGTGGTCAGTTTTTCAGGTCTTTTGGATTACTTGCCTGATTAGAATTTGACTCTTTGAACCTACAAAACTGAAGCTTTTCACAGTATTCTAATTTTCTGAGTTTGTGGGTTTGTGGTTTTAGTAAGCTGAAAATCTTAATCAGCAAATTTTAAACAAGGAACTGCTTGAGATACGTCAATTTGTGTGTAATAGCTCACTAAAATTTCTTGGTTTCGTCTTTTATGTTAATTGCCAAAATTAAACAACTTTTACTTGATATTGTAATTTTTTGGGTAGTACCTGTACATCTTTTATATCTAATATGTCTGAAAATAGCTGTTCAAAATTATTTATATGATTTTCTTTTGATGAGTATGGTTTCGAAGTAGTGGTAGAAATGCTAAGAACTTTTGTGTAAAGGGGGTTATGAAAGTAAAGATATTTACCTGAGAAATTTTTACAAATTTACTCCAAAAAATGTACATAAAGAGTTAATATTTAAGCTGAGAGGTTCACTCTTGACTTTAAAACGGTGCCAACACAAGATCCATTCTGTGTGCCGAGCTTTCAACCACATCCTGTGACCCTTCTAAAGAGGATCCTTCTGTTTGAGCTGAGGTGCCTCTCACACAGGATTCTGTCGATGTTGTGTAACAGTTTCGTGGAGCCTCAGTCCTCAGCTCTCACAGGTTTGCGTGACTTTCATGTTACTGTGTTGACTGAGTGGACTTTTGACACTGAGCTGCTGGTCTTCATAGATAATGCTGACAGTTTTTGTACAATATCTGACTAATTCAGGTAAAATTTTGGTCCTGGGGAGAACATTGAGTGGGTGAGATTTTCTGGTGTACTCCTTGTGTAGTTAGGAATTTGAATCAACTCACCGGCTGTGCTTAAGCTAAAAAGAAGGGCACAAGGAGCACCTCAGGGTTCAATTCTTGGACCACTATCATTCAGCCTTTACACAATCCTGCTCTGTCTCTGTGACTCTGTGGCTGCTGCAAGACATTTGAGGTTTTACTGTGGGCCTTATGAAAATTTAGTATTTTAGAAATAGGATGTGGGTAGACCAAAGAAGGAATATTGACAGGTAGCGAAGGGCAACAAGTTTGTATCGAACCTGCGTCAGACTGTAGCCTCTGAATTTAGGTTAAACTAGTTTCTACGCCATCATAATGCCTTCAAATAAACATGAATTTCTTACAACTCCTTAACATCAAGTAAAAATAAGTTTCCCATTTTGCCTCAGTCTTTAGGATACAGTTAGCCAGAAGTTTCCCAGATTAGACTAAAAGCATTGAAGCTTATTTTACAAACTCCAGCTAACTTCCTCACATCTGCTTAGATTTCAGACAATTTCTGATTGAGGTATAAAACTCTCAAACCTGGCTTTGGAATGTCACTATTATGTCTCCTGCACTCTGAGGGATCTATTTGCCACGTGCTGTGTAAATAAGCCACCTGCCTTGCCCTGAATAGCAGCCATGTCAAACTAATGATTGTGCACGTACCACCAAACTGAGAAGGCATCTCACTGACCGCAAAATTTGAATGAACACTTGACTTCTCTGTCAGTTATCACAGGAAGTAAAGGTATGACTCAGACACTTACAGGAAATGAAAAAAAACAACAACAGGCACACTTGTGAATAAAAGCACCCAGTGTTTGTTTTTTTATTAAGGTTATCAGTTCGACATTAACTATATTATCCTATAATCCACATCTTACTGGCACACCAACAAAATGTACATCCAAAATAATTCACACAAAATTGCAAACTAGCTCATTGTTACAGCTCACACAGTTCATGCTCTCCAGAGGAGCTCGAGACGTTTGTTACTCGTGACCTTTTCGATGAGTTTGGCGGCAGTTTATCATCAGACCTTTTCTAACCCTTTTGGCGCCTACACTTCCTGTGTTGTGCTTTAAAGTAGAAATACTCGAGAATGGTGTCTGGGAGCGAGCACAGTCTTTATGTACATATTGAAATCGCCAGGAAAATGCGGATCAACACATCAGCTGGAGGCTTTTCTGTGTGATTAAATATACAGTAGGCACATAATGGGAACTCACTCTGCAAAGGTAGACTAGTCCTCCAAACATTTAAGCACACAACGCGGCTTAAGGCCTATAAATTACATAAAAAGGGAGTGATAAATAACGTTAAGAGCGGATGCACAACATATTTACAGCAATACTCCGTGATCACAACACTCCTGTGTGGGAAAAAAAGGCTTTGTGAACAGTGTTGTGATGGAGTTTCAGTGCAGGGAAAGTGTTAACGTGGAGGGACGGAACAGATCTGTATCAAAAAGCAGAGCGGGTGTTATGAAAAAGAAACAAAAAGAAACGTTTTCAGCGCTGGAGGAGAATAAAACGATCCAGCGTATCGTGTTGGATTTGGCCCGTGGTTGGATGATATCGTATCTGATGTTAAAGGAATTCCCCACCAGCTGGCTGTGGACTGAGACATGAAAGTAAAATGTAGCTTTGGTGCTTCCCTTCTCTTACAGATGGGTTGATTTTGAAGGGAGTAGTGGGTCGTCTGGTGTGGGGAGTGGTTTGTAGAGGGAGGGGGCGACTTTATCTACTATATGACCTCCCTGTTGTTCCTGATGGCACAACACAGAACCATGCTGAAGACCATTCCTAGGATCTGAAACAAGACACATTACGGGATGAGTAAGAACATTTTCAGCTCTTTGTTTCAGCAGAGGATTACCACTAAAGAAAATGTGGTTTTGAATCGGATTAAAGATGTGTAAATTCCTACCATCACTCCTGCTATTCCAATCCCAATGTATCCGATAATGTGCAGTTTTTCATTAAAGAAGGTAGTTATAGCAGTGAGACAGTCCTAGAAAGAGAAACAAAGCATTTATTTTAACAGTAGGTCTGAACAGGTTTCAGTCAGTGTAAGTCTGAAAACAGTGCCATCCTGCCCCCATGTGGGCATAGAAGGTAAGAGCAGGCAAGAGGAATTACCCGAGTTTCCTCTGTAGTTTCTCCACACAGCGCTGTAGATATTTCTGGATCCGATCCTCCGCAGCAGTTCAGCTGTAAATGATTAAAACAGAGGATTTCAGAAAAAAAGTATGGCTGGTTTGAAATGAAGTGTGACTCCAATTTATGAGAATAAAGTCATGATATTAGTCCCAGAAGGAACGAAGAGCATCATGTGAGGCCAGGGTTTATCAGTGATCATAAACCCAATCTTTCAGCAGATTAGCATCACGGCATCACTGTGCAAGACAGGAAGTCTTTTACAAAAAAAGTGCAGGTTGAGCTTTTGTAAGCAACATTTTTTTCCTCACAATTTTTCATTTTGGTGAAATTTGCTGGCAGCCCTTCTGACATAGTTCTTAAAATGTTACACACAGATGAATTATTGCCTGAAATTCTGACTTCTGATACTCAGGTTTTATTCCCATAACTTTTCAAATCTATTTTCATAAATTAACATATTTTTCCTTTAAATTAAAAGGGCTATGAGGACTATCATTTCTTGGATAAAGACTCCATTTCCCATGAGCCCTTTCACCCATACTGTCGTGACAACATGACTCTTCCGAAGGATTTAAAATTGTTCAAAACAACGTTTCGCAGGATGCAAAGTGACAAGGTTGTGTGTTTATTTATTTATAGTTATGTAGCGCTATCGGTTGTGTAACATTAGAGAATCCTGGTTATGGCGCACCAGAACAAATCTACCAACTCCAACCTCACCAAGCAGACCAAACATAACCTCACTCTTCAATTCATTGAACTATATCACAAATTATTCTGACGTTACATCTTTTTCATTACATCATTTTCTTTGTGTCCTTCATGGAGCCTTGATCCCCGTTGTCAATGTACTCACAGTTAGATGGTACATCTGAGTGATAGCCGAGGCATTGACATTGGTGGTGTCAGAGAGGGAGCTGCTGTAAAACTTTTGGACCTCCTCGACAATCTGTTATGGATAAGAGACAGAAAATCAGTAAGGGTTAGGGTTAGAGCGAACTGGCTCTTTAAAAGTATCGAAATCTGAAAACCAAGTACTTATATATAAAAAAATAATGTTAAACTGATGTATAGATTACAAGCAGCCTTCAGCTGAAGGTGAAATGAGGAAAGTGAAATATACAGTAGGTAGATGAAGTTGTGGTTGAAGGAGCTAGCTGTGGATCCATTAAGAGGTTGGAAGATGAATGAAGGACTTTGGAAATGGTGCTGCAGCCTTTAAAATGTCCAAACAGTGTGAACATGTGTGTCCTGTATGTTTGTTAGACTATATTTGTATGTCATGTGACAAGGAAGGACTTTTGTTATGAATAAGGAAGTGATCTTGTGATCTGATAAGACAAAAGTTTCTGTACCTGTTCCTTGTTTATGAATCCAAACACACCGGCTGCAATCTCTGCTCCAAAGATGACCAGGAGGCAGGCGAAGAACTGGAGAGCAGAGAGAAGGTTCATTTCAGAGGGTTATCTTCTGAATTAAGAGTCGGCTCAGCTCAGTCATTTGCTAATGATGTCCCCAGAAGGAACGAAGAGCTTTATGAGTGGTTTTTTTATAGTTTACTAGAAGTTTCCTGGAGAGGTTTTAAATACTCACGGATGCTAGCAGACACTGAGACTCTCGTACAGCTCCAAAACATCCGAAGAAACCAACGATCATCATCAGGCCTCCAGCTCCGAGGAGGATGTACACCGCTGAGGAGAGTCAGAGAGGACACATTTATAATTTACACATAGAAAAGCAATAATTTATCTGTCGTCTAATGCTCATCATAAAGATTCCAAAGATTGTCATATGACTGCAGTTCACAGCTCCTCCTGAGGGGGGCAGCATGGCCCCACTTGTTTCATGTTTCTGTCATCTACTTTGTTGTGAAAAGGTCTCTTGTTGTCTTTGACTACAAGCAGAAAAGTGTAGGTGGAAACTACTCGAGTGGACTGAAGCCTCTGAATCTCCTCCCACAATCCTCTCTGTTGATCAGTTTCCTCCTTCAGAGCAAATATTTATGAATTTAAAGCTTTGGGCTGAGATGAAAGGAGTCCAGACACAAAGAGAATCTGACTAACGATTGGCACGTCTTCCTGTTTGGATTAAAATAGTTCTCCTGAGTCGCTTTGCCTCCTCTCAGCACATCCTGAGTGATGAGAACAAACGAGCTGAGCTGCCTGCACGGGGCCAAACGCTTACTAAAAGACAGTTTCTCTTCCACCATCAGCTGCCATCTGCAGAGAGATACAGAAATATCTGCTGCTGTGCTGTCAGACCGCAGAGCAGCTTCTGTCCTCAGGCTGTGAGACTCCTGAACTCAACCTGTGAGAAAATAGTTGTTATTGTGTAACAGGAAGCTGAGAAAACCTGCATTTCACTGAGGAACCAGATTAATCAGTCGTCAAGATGTCAGATTAGAGTGTGAGTATAAAATGTTCCTGGGGTTTGGTCAGCGGAGAGCTCTGCAGAATAATGTTTGAGATGAATCAGTTTAAACAGACTTAAACGATGCAAAATTAACAAAATGGATCAGATCATGCTAAGTTTTCTTTTGGTTATGGTTTGTCTTGCAGTTGCAAAAATCCTCCACTCCCAGTGTTTTATGAATCAAAAACATAACACACAGAATCAGATCAATGTAGTGAGGTGAAAACCTTATTTTCTTCTATAGTTCTACTGTTTTATTTATTTTGAACTGTTAAGGGAGGAGTGAAGGTGATGGTCACCAGACAGATGCTCAGGAAGCAGCTATCATAATGAAGTGGTTAATAACACTTGTAGTTTTAGTTTATATTTCAGGGTACTAGGGTACTCTGGGGTTACTGAGTAAAGGCTGATTTTCCAGTACCCAGGATAATCTCTTTCTTTTTCAGAGTATCGTTGGCAGGAACACAAATGGCTGCTCGGTGGTGCATCATGTAACAATCAGTCTAGATGGGTCTGGATGTGGTTAAACTCTTGTAGTTCCAAATAGTACCACAGGGTGGTGCCACCTTTCTGTTTTGGTTTGTGAAACGTACAAGTTTTTCTGGTCCCTTCTGAGTGACAACTTTTGTCCGTGGTGAGTTGGTGGAGGTTAGGTCTAAATGTTTTACTTCTCATGTACGATAAGTGATTATAGCTCTGTGGGGACTTGGATTTATGTTGTCCAAGTCTAGTTACAGTAAAGTCTAGTCACGTTGCAACTGGTGCCCAAATAGGGACTAGTTGTGGTACCACCTTGCGGCAATATTTGGAACTGAATCAATACGACCACGTCCAGAGTCTGGCTGTTTTCCAAACTGCCTACCACACAAGCAGTGTCTTCTAATTTGGCTGAAATTCAGTATGTAGTAGGCAGAATGCCAAAACGTACAAAGTCTGCAGTATGCCAAAAATTCCTGGATGTCCTACTGATCCGGGAAAATTTCTCAGTATGCACCAGACCAGTCTACCTGAAAAACTGTTTCCCACAATGCACAGCGCTACTGCTGTTTCTCTATGGGGTTGGCACTCAGGTTTAGGTGAATTACCGCCACCTCCTGGAATGAGTTGGAACAACAACTACAATACAACACTTCAGTTAAACAGTCCGCGAGAAAGAAGAGCAGTGATGTGAAAGAAAAGCTGTTAAAACTTCACTTCTAGTCTTAAAAGAGGTGTTTACTTCTACAGAACATTATAATTGTATTCGCTAAAATATAATAACTATTCTCTTCCTATGCTGTTCGCTACATTATATGTAAATACTTGTACTCAAATAGACTAAGAAGTAACTATGCATTATTTTTATTGTTTTTACCGTTTCTTTTTTTTTAGTCAGTTTTTTTTTGTTTTCTACAGTTTCACGAGACACTTGATGTGCCTGCCAACACTTTTTTTCATGCAACAGATACATTTCCAGCCTGAGCTCTTGTTTAAAGCATACCATAGGTGTTTCTAGCCCATTTTTTGAGGGTGCTGAAGAATCCCTAAATTGAATCCCAACACACCTAAAATTTGAGATTTTATTTATTTCTTTTAATTGTATGTCTTTTTTTAACAAGCTAGAAAAGTGTCAAAAGCATACAGTTTTTGGTTGAAACAAAATGTTTTAAAAACAAAAAAACGGCAGCACCCCCTTGCCTCAAAAATGTTTTGATCCACCCCATTCATCCCACTTTTTCCTGACTCAGGCTCTGAGCGCTCAAACTGCACAGAGCAATGTGCTGTTTTCCAAAGTGAGTGACAGAGTCAGTAGTGGTGTAAATGCCTGGCTTAAACCAGGAGATGTGGCACATTTCTTAACTTCTACACTTCAGTATCAACCCATTATTATCATTACCAGTCCTCGTTTTTTCTGCATTTAATCATAGGTCACTTTTTATGTTGTTAGGTAGGCGTTAGCTGATGATTTTTTATTATTTCTTTTTAGCTAGAAAACGTTACAGGTGGTTAGACAGTATCCTTGCCTTCTGTTTTAATTGACCTCTAGTTAAGACAAAGATTGGAAATAGTCCATTTTTGTTAATACGTTTCACATGTTGTGCATTGCATTTCAAATGAAAGTCCAAAAAATAAGTCCAAAGCCCATTTTTGGTATTTTTGGTACTCCCTTTAGGGGGCTGCTTAACTCCAGAAGAATACAAACTGTTGTGTATATTGAGGAGATGCTGTATCAAAATGAGTCGTCTTCCTCTAGAAATTTGGGCTACAGTATGTTTCTTTTATGATTCCAATCTGTTCCTCTTTTTCTGTGGCTCAGCATTTAAATAACCTTTACCAGATATGATGGATTAGTCTCAGACTTTCCCAGAAAGTGTAACGCTTTTCTTTCACAAGTGTCGGAATGAAATTGCATAAAAATGCAGAAAGAGTGAATTTTTTCTTGCCTGGCCGGGCAGCTCTCAGCACCCCTAAACCTCTGATCTTAGAATCGCCCCTGAAGCATACATTAGGATCACGTGACGTTGTTCATTGGAGCTCATTTCGTCATTTTTGCATGAACTGCTTGTTTAGACTCTCAAGCAGTCTTCATGTTCCTGCAGGGCAGAACTGTAAAACACACGCCATCTGTCCGGTGAAAAAAAAAGCCCAACGAAATCAGATTTTCAGGAGCTGTCTTAATTACCACAGAACGAGACTACATCCCCCTCCGTCCTGGCTCCCTGCTCCCTCGATGTCATCACCCCCACCCCCTCAGCTCCCTTCCTTCACTACTACAGAGCCCTGCTGCAACCGAACACCGCGCCCGTCCCAGAGGTCGATGCTAAGGGTCTAATCAGTGACACAGACAGCAACCAGTGCAGCAATTTAATTAATCCACATGGGGAGGAGTGCAAGCTGTTGTTTTCCTGCTGCTGAACAAAAGCGGAGGTAAAGATGAGCTCCTGGAAGGGAGGGATGAGATGCTTCAAAGGAGAGAGTCTGGGTTAGAAATGGAAAATAAAAGAGGACTGGAAAGCTTTAAGAGTTTACACAAAGAGTCCTCACAGAGCAGAAGATGTCTGGTGATGTTTTCCACTTCTTCATCATTTTTACGCGTTGATTAAAGCGCCTCCTGCTACTTAAACTCATGATATCAAGCAGACTTGAGCCGTGAACTTAACTCCCTCCTTCAAAATACTGGTAGCAGAAAATCTTTCAGTCCATCTCTTTTACACGCACATAAAAGCTGTTTACACGGAGCAACAAAGGTGACAGGATGGAAAGTGCTTCATCCGTAGGGAATGCAGACACTTTGCCTTGTTATGGTTTCAGTCTGTTCGGTCCCTCTGCAGCTCCATGTTCATGTAGTCAGCTCCAGCTGAGCTCAGGAGGCTCAGGACCATGTTTGTTTGGTTGCTAAGGTTCCTCCGTTAGTCCGTCATCGATCCTGAGCAGGAGGATCTCCAGTATTGAGATGAATTGATAAATTTGTGTCCACTAATCTAATGCAGGACGGGGTTGCTTAACAACAAGAGCTGAGGCAGGGCCAGGCAGGATTTACAGACAGTAATTGAATCTTTTTCTTATGTATCAGTAATATTTAGCTGAAGTACCCACTGCAGTCTGCAGATTACACCGTTTTCAGGGCAATCATCTTTTTTTTCAACAGGAATACAGAAAGACTACTGGCATGAGAAGTTGGAGGAGAGGTTGGGCTTAAGGGAGCAGGTCACCTTAAATCTTTTTGAAAGTAGACTAAAGATGTTGTAAATGTTTTGATGGCTGGTTTTTCTGATGCAGTGGATTTGGTGACCTGCTTTGGTTATAGTTTTTACATTGTTTGTCTGTAATTGTGTTCAGTGACTACTGTCTTGGCTAGGACTCTCTTGTAAAAGAGATTTTTAATCTAAGCCAGGCTTTCCTGGATAAATAAAATTTAAATAAATAAATAAAATAAATGAATGATGAGAAAATTAGAGTAAGGGTGGACAAAGAGCTGGGTTAGACAGGCCAATATGGTCATGCTGTTTTTTCTCAGTTGATAGAACAGGTGCCCCTGATCAAAATCCTGGATTCACTGAGTGGGTTGGTATCCAGCCTCGTAGTACCGCTTGACAGGATTTCGAATGTCTTGTTAAATCAACCCGGAGAACGCAGAGAGATCCTGGATGTGTTGATCCTGTTTTGTAATGCAGGCCTCAGGACATGTGAAGAACAAGACTGACGGTGACAGCAACTTTAACTAAACCAAAGTACAGTTTAAATTATTAAACATGAGCGTGTTGTTTGGTTAAATGTTAACCAAAAAAGTTAAAAAGTTATCTCTCCTCTGGTCATTTGAATAAACAGAACATGAAGCTCCCTGACTTTTTACACTGACGACATTATGTGAGATAACCTGAAGTCCATCTGGAACCAAAAGTTTTCAATATCAACACATTCACACAACTTTTTTCCTGCATCGCTAGTTATTTGTATGTTAAAGTTATTATTTTGTTTCTGTTTATTTGTATATATCCAAATCGAGTTTTAATTGCCTCTTCTCAATCAGACATTTGGTTCATTCTTCTACTTTGTATTTGCACGCACACACAAACACACCTTTTTAAACTTCTTTCACAAGAATGCCGAGCATGGTTTAGTTTCAAAGCTGCTGCTAAAGGATCGCCTGCCCCACCCAACCTGCTGCTGGTGTGCTGAAGGAGGGAGGTGAGGAGGTGAGGAGGTAAAGGCGGGAGTCAGAGTCAGTTCCATGGAAGCTGAGCAGAGAGCTGATGAAGTGAAGTCACCATTTTAGGTCATGGTCTCAACGGGAGCAACAAGAATAGGCTTCTTTCTTATCATCTGCTCCTACACAGAGACACAGAGCGTGTGAGAGAGAGAGAGACACAGAGAGAGAGAGAGATAGCGGACCTATTGTGTGGAGTCCTGCTGCAAACTGAAGCCTGTTTGTCCTCTCTTCTACTGTACATTTTAAATCACCTGCTGTGTGTTAAATTCAGATCTCTGCAAAGTCACTCTTCATTTAAGCTCAATCCAGATCCCAGGAGGAGCCAAACGTCTTCTTCCTCCTCACCTCACTTCATTCTGCGCATCGTAACCGTCACACTTCAGCCGAACAACTTCTCTGTGATCTTTCTGGCCTTGCTGCTCTGTTGAGGATATTTATCTTTTCTTTAAAACATCCAGTTTGTTGCTTTGGTGCCGTTTTCGTGTTTTGACCGTATTGAATGAATAGTAATGTAAAAGAAATGCTAAGCTAAGTGGCCGTTGGACTGTTGTAGTCATATATTTTACTTCCTGCTGATGTTTAAGCTAACGTGTTACTAATATTAACATAACAGACTGTTCAGTTTTTAGTTTAACTTTGGACTGTGAGCTTCTGTAAATCAGCTGTTGCCTTAATTTGACCGGCCGGTATCAGTAAGACTTCATTTCCCATTAGCACCATTAACCAGTCACTTTTTTTGGGGGGGAAGCAAATGAATGTAGCATGGATCATCTTTTTCCACACTGCTTCTCTTTGTTCAAGTCATCTTTTCCCAGGATGCAAAGCAACAAGGTAATTTATTTATTTATAGTTAAGTAGTGCTATTCTTCCAAACATGACAACATTCAAACTTTGTAAACCCAGTTAAGTTGTGTAGTTTAGAGTCCAGAAGGTCAGCAGACTATGTGTTCCAAAATAACCAACCTATGTATCGAACATTTGATCCATGAGTAAATATCCAGGTCAATGAAAGTTAATGTTATTTTTGAAAGACATGATCATTTCTCCCAGAGTGTTCCTTCTGATGCTGCTTCTCCTTATTTTTCCTCTCAGCGTACTGCTCTGTTTCTCACATGACTGCAGGATTTAAAACTGACCCTCACAGGTGAGGATTTAAGTGGGTCAGATCCATTTTTTTTCTGTATTTCTCACAGAGGAAGCAGTAAGGAAACATTACCACGCTCTCAGAGTAAAATGAACCATAAAACGTTCATTACAGCTCACTAACACCTGCGGCCTCTGAGAGCTGCTTCACTTAAACCGCTGTTTGGAAATCCCCCGGGATGTTAACGAGGGATTGTTGAACAGTTAACGCAGTGAGTGCAACATAAACTGATGTCATCATCAGGCAGGAACTCTGGTACCACACAGTGTTCTTCTTTTGGTTTTCACATAGAAATTAGATTTGTTTAATGTCTGGAAAAAAGCATCCTTCGGAGCCTCTAATTTGATGCTTGTTAAATCACGACGCCAATCTGTTCTTCTGTCATATCAAATGGAATCTGACACTTAACATATTAATTCTTAACTCAAGATCCAATTTCAGCTGCTTTGCTCTGTAATATGAGACTTTTCTATCTTTTCCTTGTGTTGTTACATACTTAAATGTATTATGAAGTGCAAAACACAACAACAGCAAATTAAAGAATAGGAAAGAAAAACAACAAAGAAAAGACAACAACAAAGAAGTAAACAAAAACAAAGGGAAAAAAAACAAAAAAGAAAAAATGACAGCAGAAAAAGTGCATCAACTAAAAAAACACACACACAACAAAAAAAAATCAACAGGGAACAAAGTTTTTCCTTCCAGTCAAAAAGACAGACAGGTCATTCGTTCACTCAGCATCGATTTTAGTTGCCTGCAGGTACCAACCTTTCCTTTTTCTTTTTGTTTGTATTGCTTTTTGTGTGTGTGTGTGTGTGTGTGTGTGTGTGTGTGTGTGTGTGTGTGTGTGTGTGTGTGTGTGTGTGTTCTCTTTTTGCATTAAATTTCCTTTTTTTTTTGTTGCTTTCTCTCGTTTTTGTTGCATCAGGGCCACCGTAGATTAGCCTTGATATTGAAAATTATCAACATATTTCACCGAATCAAGACAGTCATGTGGTTTATCAAACTCAGTGAAATGCAGTCAAGTAAAACAGAATCAAATAAGAAGAATACTGAATTAAAGCTTTAATTTGTCGTCATGCACATCACACAGTTCATAAGATTTTTTTTTTTAACTTTTCTGTTCTATTTGTACTTCTACTGTCTTTATGTCGAGGGCCACTTTTTGGCTCTTCCTTCACATTTCTCATTTCTAAAACTCCTGACTCGTGTTTTGATCTCTTACATGTGTAATAAAATGTTTGAATAAATATATAAGTGAACTGGTCAGAGGATGCAGAGGCTGTGACATACCGATGAAGAAAGTGTCTGGTGCTCCATCACCCGTCGTCAGGAGATCCACTGTGGCCGGGTCAAACCTGAGCCACAGTCCCACAGCCAGGACCAGCAGGCCTGACAGCTGAGGAGGAAAACAAAAAACAGAATTATACACTTTTCATAAAAGTGAAAACATTTGAAATCATCTTGAAACCTGGACTCTGTTTAGAGGACTTATGTGATGATAAGTTCTCAGAGTGCTGGCGAGTTTTTCCAGAAATCTTTCTCATATTTAACATTCCGCTCTGGTTCCTGTAAAGCTTTAAACTTTTTCTTTGGATCTTCTGTTTATTAAGATTCTGCATGTAATGCTCGTCTTTCTTCATCTCTAACGCTCGCTGTCTGTTCATTCTCACCAAACTCCTGCCAGAAATGTTAATGCTTCACCTCTTTGAGCTGCTGAAGGTTTCGGACTTGTTAAGGCTTTCAAACTGAGAGTTGGATCGGCAGACTGGAGCCACTCACTCCTCTGAAAAGCTTGTCTCTGTATGAGGCTCAGTGATGTGTTGAAGAGTTTGTCAAACACTGAAAGGACATCTGGGTTCCCAGGGCGAGCTTTACTGAGAATAAACGGATCGAAGAGGATGATCGATTGAATCAGGTGTCACCCTGAGAAAGGGAATCCTTCTGACCTTCCATAAACACCTCACTGGCTTTAATTGGTTTAAACTGGCTATTTTAGATTCAGTTGAAACTTATATGTCAGGTTTTATATGGAATTCATTCAGGTGTGCTAAATAAAAATCAGGGAAGAAATATATTAAATACAGCTCTGTCTTCACCCTGGGCATAAAATCTGGGGTTATTGAAACACTTTCGCACTTTGTCAGCGGCTCCTGTTTCCATACAGACGATAAGAATATCATATCCAAACGGCAGCATCAGCGGTTCATCTCCCATGGTGCATTTCTGCCACAGGCGGTGCCAGCCTCATGGAGCCGGGTGATGTAACTCTCACTGTTATTGGCTGCCGGTTTGGCTCTGCACCCCAAAATGACAACGTTCTGTCATTACGCCCCTTTTGGCTACGACCACAACGGCTCTGCTTTCAGTCCCTGAAAGTGTGAACAAAGAGGCCGCTGTCGCTCGGGTGACACAAGAGATCGTCTTACAGAGCACAGTGAGCTGATGTGGCCATTAAAACACATATACACTGTATTATTTAGCTGTAAAACACAAGCATCCATTCTTGGCAAATTCAGAAGTCTATTATAGCATTTACAGCTGTAATGCTGATGATTGGGAAACCCTTGAATCAGTTGTTAAGTAATCTTTGAACCAAAAGTTTAAACTTGGTTGGTCTTTCATGAAAGTTGGCAGCTTTGATTGAATAAACTGGAGCTTTTGTTGTTTGATTATTTATTTTTTATCATTTTTATTTCACATTTTTTCCAATTTATTCACATTATTATCATTTTAGTTTTGAGTGGGAGCTATATTGTGCTTTTTTCACTGGTTTCACACACTTCATCGGCCAATGCGACTTCAAAATTACCCTCTGCAGATATTTCGAAGTTGCAGCCTGTTTGTGTTCTGAATATTTCTTCTCTAATTAATGTTTTTCTTTTTTTTTTTCTTTTCTTTTTTTTCCATGCAAAAGAAATTATAAAACAAGTCCAGCTCTGAACCAACACTGTATCCACACAAGGGAGCAATCTGAACAAAATATATGCAGATTCTGCAATCTAAAGTTGCAGCAGAAGCAAATAAGTTTGGCTCTTGGGTGTGAGGATCTCTAAATGGAAAGCAGAATACATCTGAAGGTAATAATATAGCAGAAAAAAAAAGATCTTTTTCTGGCTTTATTTCTTTGGTTTTGAGCTGTTTCGTGCCCCTGCAAAGGAAGAGTCTCTCGGTCAAACAGGTTACATCTGCCCACATCGACTCCAAGCCACAAGTGCATCCTGACCATGTTTATCAAATATTTATCCCCCATCATCTGAACAGATAGCAACACAATTTGACAAACTGAGAGGATAATTCACTCTTGAGAAAGTGAATCCATAGCAGTCAGAGCCACAGGTAACATTATCTGAACAGATCTAACACAGAAAAACAGACACAAACCTCATCCACAGTGTACCATAAACAGATTAACCCTGAAAGACACACACACACAGTCACACAGTCACATACCACACACACTCACAGGCGTGCAGCAGGAAACTCACAGTACAATGATGAACCAGGGACAGGGTCTGAGCAGTGTGTGTGTGTGTGTGTGTGTGTGTGTGTGTGTGTGTGTGTGTGTGTGTGTGTGTTGGAAAAGTAGCAACACACTGCATCTCTGCATGATGACCACACTACATTATACACTCATCATTAATCACATTAGTGTGAACGTGTGGGAGGCTAACAGGCTCTCATTTGATTTATACATAAATTATTAACATCATCTCATAAATGGAGGACTCTTTGAGCGCTATAATGTGGCTTCTAAATGGATCTGGATGGAGATATTGATGGTTTAAAGATGCATCAGCTTACAAACATCCTGGTAATTGAATCTTTAAGAAAGTAAATGAGGTTTGCTTTTTGAATTTAGGAGAGCAGCTGAGTTTGCAGAGAGCAGGTGAATACACAGTCTGCAGGTTCGACTCCTCAGCCTTTCCTGTGCACAATTCATCTGATTATTAAAAACATACTTAATACAGCTCATCACCTGCAGTGTGCTGGGTATGTAAACAGCACAACAAGGCGGAGCACTAGGTTTTCTGCACACAAAGACGCTCGATTAGCATTTTAAACACAGAATAAATCAGCACACATTGACTGTTTTAAGAATTAATAAAGATAACCGTGCTCAAACTTCGTGCAGAATTATAAATAGCTCCAACAGCGACTTACCCAGAAGATTAAGTTGAAGAAGAAGAGGAGATATTTCACGAATTTCATCCCACCCTGCACTTTACCCATGATGCCTCCTTATTCGTGGCTAATTCCGATCTAAACACGTTTATTTTCGCGAATTATCAGATTATCTCCGCGTCCCTCAGCTGGACATCAACCATGAAATGATGCTGCTCTGCTTCTCTACATCCAAACATGCGCACAAGCTGCACGCCGCCATGCCCCGCCCATCCAGCGTATGAAGCCCCCGCGTGTGTCCGCGTGTTCGTGTGTGTGGTGTGTGCGCGCGAGCGTGTGCTAATGTATGTGTGGTGAGGTTTCTTCATTATCAGGGACGACTCCTCCTGAGAGGACTCCCAACAGTGTAAGGTGTCTCTTCTGGGCGTAATATTTCTGCTTTGGTTTGTAATGTTACAAGAGTGCTTCCAGGAGAACTGCATTCAAATAAATCTCTCCTAAAAAAAAAAAGCCCTTTGTGTCAAAACATTTTATTAATAAGTGAGTTTTGGCAGCTTATATAACATTTCATGTGGGTAGATGATGAGAAACTCGTG